>CM076577.1:1126214189-1126432315 GCA_034641835.2 Pinus albicaulis | reverse complement strand
TCAATCGTGGTCTTTAACTTATTCTTATTTCCATGTTCCTCCTCTTGTGCTTGAGTGTAGTGGATGGAGGGTTAACGGTCTTTACACTTATAATTATGTTTCACTTTAGACTTGTGATCTTAACTTGAATGGCCTATTTTTCTCCTCTTATTTTTTTAAAAGAAAGCATTAAATGCTTTTTTATTATTTTGATGGTTAAGTATTCATGACTCTGTATCGAGAGGTGGGATATTTTGGCTTGTTAAATATTAGAGGTTTTTTTTTATCCAACTTAATAGTTATGATTTTTTATTTATTTATTTTTAAGTAATATTTGAATATTGATTTTTATTGATATTCAAAATAAAATAAAATTATATTTCCTGTTCTTTGGAGCATAATATTGATTTGGTCAACAAATCTATAAGTCACTGAATTTGTAACAAAAAAGAATCTATTTCATTATGAACAATTAAATATGGTCGTTGTTTAATCATGTAAAAAAAGCAAAATGAGAGATGTTTGCAAGGAGTGTTTTACCCATTATGCAACTAATACCATATAAGGATAAAGATGACAAAAAGAGAACATAAGAGCAATCATGAACTATGAGACCAAAAGAACATAAGAGCAACTCCTGGCAGAATAAAATCTTAGATGGATTCATTCATCCAAAATGACCGCAGGGTGATCTGGAGAGGAATTTGCATTGACCATATTGATTGAAGTAGCATTTATAACTGCTTCCCCGTTCTGAGGTGCAATTGAGTCAATGTAACATTCCATTTTGTTCAAAAAAACCACAATGTCATCCATATCATAACAGATATCCCTCAATATCCTCTTTAATTCTTCCTGGCCAACAAAGAGTTTGTAATTATCCACTTATTTGTCTCGTAGCACCATGTGCAGAAGAGTCTCCATATGTCTGTCTGTGGATAATGAGTGTAGAAGATATAACCTTCTCTTCCTCAGTTTTCCCAAGTATGGTACCCATTTGGTTTTACTAGCACAAAATGTTTAGAATCTGAATGATACATCTGGTCTCCAAATTATTTTTCTTCTAGCGTGCAAATTTCTCGCACCTCCATAGGTATAACATCAAATAAATTCACAACCGACTCGCATCCAAATAGTTGTCAGTTCCTGGAGGAGGATTCCCCTGGTGTGCCTCCCTTGCAATTGAGAAAATGTTGACGCAGAGCCATGTAAATCCAAAACATGCAAACAAACTTAACAAAATGGATTTTGGAACGACCCATTGAACTGACTTTGGTGAAGGAATGGATAGGAAAAAACTACTATGACCCAAATTACCAAATGTGAAGTAAATGAGAGCTTAAAAATCGTTGTTGGGGACATAATGTAGATGTCATCAAGGAAACTTCGAAAAAATGGTTCTAGACCTCGGGCGTTTGGACAAAACAACACCAGTGCACATAGTTTGCTATGGATACTGAAACTAACCTGCAAGAAAATATTACGGAGGAAGAAACAAAATTACAGAGCATACCCTAAGAGGAGGATAACTAGGAGGCGCCACCCTGAACACACCACTAATGTTTGCCACCCTGAAACATCAACCAAGATGTTATCTAACATTACAAGCAGGATGTCGTATTTCCCAGACTCAAAACAGGTTGAAACAATACTCCTAACGAGCGTTAAGTGTAATTCTTATCCCAGGGTTTCACCAATCCTATAGCTTGCATGATAGTGTAATCATTAATGAAACACGATCGACTATCAGAGCATATCACAACAACTTAATAGTTATGACGACTTTCTCTAATCAAGTGGTCCTTTTGCATAAGCATATCAACTCATGAGGTGCCATCATATCACTTAGGAAATTGAACCTTAATCAGGGAAATAACAACACCTTGTTTTAATAATGAACCCAAAAAATTCCCTGGTTGACAATATTATTTCCATTTATGACTCTCTATAGACATAAATCTCTTAAATCCTATACCACAACTTATTAATTTTATTTTCAATACCAAAAATAAGTTTTATTGTAATTCCAATGAAGAGGATCCAAGAATGAAATTATAATTGCTTACAATTATAACACAAAATTGAAAATATAAAACAAAATTTTCCATAGTGAATTCAAGTCATCAAGAATTTAAGTTTCCTCGCCCAATATATGTGTTTCCTTAATATTTTTTTGTTTAATCATTGCACTTCACACATTTTATCTCTCTGTACATTGCTCCTCCACACTCTTCCATACTCATTCATTTTTCTATGTGTGTGGAAGACTCACACTCTCATCCTTTTGCACACTCATTCTTCTACATGTCTATACTCCCACACATCTATATCCCTGCATATTAATTGTTTTGCACATTCGAACTTCCACACAAGTAAAATATCTACACATAACTTACCATAAACTCTATCAAATTGACTTCTCCGCTTATACTCTATACCTAGTGAAAATTAACCATTTGTTTCTTTTGAGGATCATTGAAAGTTCGTTTAAGAAAGTTTTATCTCTGAGATTAGAAAGCATTGAAATTGTACTGCATGAATTATCTGCCAATATGCCTTTTAAATACCTACCATAGGTTACTAACTTACCGTTATCATTCTTGAATGGCCCGATGAAGGTGGTACATGATGAAGTGATATATTATTACATTAGAGGAAATTTCATCCTAAAATTGACCTCCTAAGGAAAAATAATAAAATAGAATAATATAGAATAATATAAAAGGAAAAATTCTAATAATTCTAAAGAGCGGATAGGGGGGGGGGATTATTAAATACACACACACACACAGATATATATGTTAATAAAAGTTAGGAATCAACAGAACCAGGGTTAATATCAAACAAGATGAAGATGCATAAAAACACAAACTAGAGAGAAAGAAAACAAGGATACAAAAGGAGGAGGGAAAAAAATCAAAACAAAGGGAATAGAATCATACAAAGGAAAACAACCCACGAGGGATGAATCACCTTGAGAGGGCCAAAGTCTAGCTCTTACTTAATTTCCACCCATAATCCCTGTTGATATTTTTAAGACGTCTCTAAATTTCAATAGCCTCCCTCAACTTTCTATGATGGAAGTGATCCACCCTAGCAATGACTTTGGAGTCTTCAATGCAAAAATGGTGACATGATTTCCCAGCATGCTCCGCAAGGGTAGAAGTGTAGGAACGAATCTTCCTAATGTATACAACATGCTCATGGATTCTCTGTCTAATGGATCAACCATTTTCCCCAATATAGGGAGTACCGCAGGAGCAAGGTACTAAATAAACACCTTTCATGTCCTTGGGGTCTATTGGGTCCTTAACCGATCCGAAATAATTCCTGATAGTACATATAGGTCGAAAAGAAGAGGCAACATTATTTCTCTTAAGGACATGGGCAATTCTATCCAAGGTCCCTTGGATAAATGGAAGATTCACCTTGGAGATAGGATCCAACATAAAATATTTTTCTCTAGAGCCTTTAAAGGCTTTTTGAAAGGCCTTCAGACCTTGAGATCTGTTATACCCATTAATCTCAACACATCCAAAATATGGGTTGTGCCATTGTTATTATGGATAAGTCGAACTTTGTCATCAAGATGGTGGACCATATTTCCCTTAGTGGTAGCTATGTTAAGCTTAAGAAGAATCCCCTTAAATCTATTTCTAAGGAGATTTACCTCGCCATTAAGTCTGATCCCTCTCTTAATCCCCTCTCGAGGAAGCTTATTGAAAGTAATCCCCTCCCCCCAGGATTTATGGCCTTTCGAGGATTCATAAACCTGGGGTCCCTTTAAGACCCATTGTTAACACAATAGGTGGTCCTTCTTATCATTTGGCTAAATTCTTAGCCAGTAAGCTTAAACCCCTAGTGGGGCTTACTGATTATTTTGTGAAGGAATCCGCTTCTTTCAACATGGAAAGGAAATACATCAAGCTAGATCCTAGGGATTTATTAGCTAGTTTTGATGTTGTCTCCTTATTTACCAAAATCCCCATCCCAAAAGCTATTGATGTCATTAAGCGAGTCTCAGATGAGGACACTGCTAAGTTGGTTGGCATGTGCTTCACCTCGACTTTTTTCAGTTTCCAAGGTGAGTTCTATGAGAAAACCTGCGGAGTGGCCATGGGTTCCCCTCTTTCCCCTGTTGTTGCTAACTTATTTATGGAAGATTTTGAAATGAAGGCTTTGGCCCTCAACTCGATTTCAGCCAAAAACGTGGAATAGGTTCATGGATGATACCTGTGTGATTTGGCCCCATGGCCACGATAAGTTAGATTTGTTTCTTAATCACCTGAATTCCCAGTCTAATTACACCAAATTCACAGTGGAAGTTGAGTTAGATGGCTGCCTTCCCTTCTTAGATATTCTTCTCTCACCAAGTTTTCCACAAGAAGACTCACACTAAACAATATCTTCATGTTGACTCTCATTATTTCCCTGCTGACTCTCATAATTTCCCTGCTAAAAAATTTGGTGTTTTCTGCACTATGGCTACCACGGCTCTTAGGATTTCTGATGATAGCCATCTAGAATCTAAGAAATCCCGTCTTCTAAATGTGTTTGATATTAATGGGTATCTGAAGATCTGAAGGCTTTTCAAAAAGCCTTTAAAGGCTCAAGAGACAAATCTTCTTGGTTGGATCCTCTCTCCAAGGTGAATCTTCCGTTTATCCAAGGGACCTCAGATAGAATTGCCCATGTCCTTAGGAGAAATAATGCCACCTCTTATTTTTGACCTATCTGTACTATCGGAATTCTCTCGGATCGGTTAAGGACCCTATAGACCCCAAGGAAATGAACGGTGTTTATTTAGTACCTTGCTCCTGCGGTACTCCCTATATTGGGGAAACTGGTCGATCCATTAGACAAAGAATCCATGAGCATGCTGCAGACATTAGGCACAGTCATTCCCACACTTTTGCCCTTGTGGAGCATGCTGGGAAATCATGTCACCATGTTTGAATTGAAGACTCCAAAGTCATTTCTAGGGTGGATCACTTCCATCATAGAAAGCTGAGGGAGGCTATTTAAATTGAGAGACATACTAAAAATCTCAACAAAGATGATGGGTGGAAATTAAATAAGAGTTGGACTCTGGCCCTCTCAAGGTGATTCATCCCTTGTGGGTTGTTTTCCTTTGTATTTTATTCTCTTCCCTTTGTTTTGATTTTTTCCCTCCTCCTTTTGTATCCTTGTTTTCTTTCTATCTGGTTTGTGTTTTTATGCATCTTCATCTTGCTAGATATTATCCCTGGTTCTGTTGATTCCTAACTTTTATTAACACACACACACACACACACACACACACACACACACACACACATATTTGTTGATATTTAATATTTTTTTCCTCCCTCTCCGCTCTTTAGAATTATTAGAATTTTTCCTTTTATATTATTCTATATTATTCATAAACCCCCCCTTTTTTATTAATTTCTCTTATTAACTTCAATATTTTAATATCCCCCCCTTCTCCTTATTAATTTTATAATTCTATATTATTCTTTATTATTCAATAACCCCCATTTTTATTAATTTCTCTTAATAAGTTCAATATTTTAATATTATTCCCTTTACTAGTATTTACCCCTTCACCTTATTAAGTGTATAATTCATTTTTATATATTATTTTTATTATTCATTAACCTCTCTTTTTTATTAATTTCAAGGTTTTAATATTATTCCCTATACTAGTATTTACCCCTTCTTATTAATTTTATAATTTAATCAATTTTACTAAATTATTATATTATTTGTTACCCCTCCCCCCTCTAAATAATATTTTCAAATAATTTAAAATTTATTAAATTTTCAACTAATTAACTAATTAACTAAATAATGGCTCGTTTGAACAGCTATCACCGGGCAATGATGCATCGTTACTATTTATTCAATGAGATAGATTTCCTTCTTCATCTTGTCCTGAGGATGAACCACATTAGATCGTTCGAAACGTCGACCAAATCCTAATGATGTGATTAATCCGAAAGACATTTATCTACATTATGGATCAAAAAATTCTTAGATCTAACATGTGATATATTGTTTTTTGATTCTCTGAATTTGGCTTGTTTATGAAATAAATTGGTGTTTCTATCCCCTGCCCTTAGCTAGGTATTCCTTGAATTAAGCCTCCAATATTCATCCTCTTTCCTTAGGTTCAAGTGAATGGATTTGGAAATTCTGCTTCCTTCTACTTGACCTCATTATTTTCTATATTTCCTTGGATAGTAGCCAAATTTTCTTCCATAGTTTATGCTCCCCATTCTCCTTGAATAGATTTCCTTAGCCCATTTTTTAATATTTGTTTTCAATCTGCAGATTTTCTTTTCCCAGGTGGTGATCAGAATATCCTCCACCCAATCCACCCAAGAGATGGTCACCAAATCTAGGAAATCCTAGGACTCCAACCACAGAGGAGAGAACCTAAAAGGGATAGGGCCGAGGTCTTGAGGTAAGGACATTATAAGGCCAATAAGGTGATGGCCAGATCCCACCCATGGGAGGATGGAGGATTCTAGGCAGATGTTGAGAGTAAGAATATTATCAGAAATAAGATATCTGCCAAGTTTGGCTGCGATGTGCCCCAACCCCACTCTCTTGTTTGTCCAAGTATAAAGGAACTTCTTCAGTTTAACTTTGGAAATATTTAGGGACAACATTAAGTCCTCCTTGCTTTCCTAGAATTCATCTTGGACCGAAGTATCGCCCCTCTTCTCGTTTCGACTCAAGGTAGTATTTAAATATCCACAAAGGATACAATTTTCCCCATACTCAGTTTTTGGATGCTTAAGATCAATGTGAGCAAAGGAGGTTGCAATCCAATGAGTGGATTTATTGGAGCTTACCAGTTTAAGTTTCGCTAGATTCCACAGTGTGCACAATCCTCTCGAGGCTCCTCGCGGACTTACAATCTTGATATTACTTTGACCCCAAATCTTGTTATGGGATGACTGAAGATTATGCTCATCTATATTTGTCTCTTGCATAAGTGTCATGGATGGGTTTTATTTTTTGATCACGGATTTGAATTCCATTAATCTCTTTTCTGTTTCGGCCCCCCTACAATTCCAAGATATCATATTGAATAATCACTTTTTTGGGATACCTACCCCCTTGCTAGGGCCCATGTTGTTTCCTTTTTTCCCTCCTCCTCCTTTTTATATGACTCCAACTAGTTGTCAAGGGATGGTGTTTTGGAACCCAAGTTCCTTGTCTTTTTCTGTCTTTTCTTTTTTGATTTCCTTGTTTGTCTTTCTCCTAGGTATTTTCTCTTTTCCACCTGTCTTCTTTGTCCTTTCTATTGTTGAGGGATCTTCCATAGAGCTGGGGTGCGTTGAAGTAGCAAGGGCTTCTTTTGATGATTGCAATCCTTCTTCAAATTCTTTTTCCGAAGAGGACTCTTAATAATTGCTTGATGATTCGGGACTTGAGTTCGCCAGATTTACAGTTCTTGAGGGTTGAGTTTCAGGGCCCTGCAGAGTGCCAAGGGATTTCTGAGTGATAAAACCGAGGGTAGTAGCCACACCGACAGTTTCAAAAGCCACCTCGACTAAATCTAGAGTAGTACCTAACAGACCAAAGGGGTTCTCCAGATCCACCCCTTGGGCCAAAGGAGACCTCGCTCTAGGGGTGGGGGAACCCCTATGGGCCGAAGGGGTCTTAGAAGGCCCCGATTGATGAGGATTCAAAGATTTTTTTCTCCTTTTAACCTGCTTCCATTGTTATTTTGGTTCTTCTCTAGGCGGCACTGGAGCCTCCTCGTGCTTGGGGTAGTTTTTGGCAAAGTGTCCATATTCGTGACACAACTTGCACTTGAAAGGTAGTTGGTCGTAGTAAACTTCCTGAATATGGGACCAACTATTCATACAAAGAGTAACAACTATTGGGAGGCCCTTTTCAAGGTCCACCTCCACACAAATCTGAGCACAGGAGAAGAAAACGTCCTTAGGCTCAGAGCAGTCTATGTATTTTCCGAGGGAGTTACTAATCAACCTGAAAGTTGCATCATTCTAGTAGTGGAGGGGCAGGTAAGGAAGTTTCACCTAGAACGGGACAGAAGAGGGGACATCACACTCTAGGTTGAAACTCGGGCTCCAACGGTCCAGGTAAAACCCTTGAGCACCCATGAAATAAGGACCACTCTGAAATACCAGGTCCCTTTCAGGCTTATTCTCAAAGTAGAAGTTAAATAATCCCTTCCCACAAAATGAGGATATGACAACTCCCTTGATTAGGGGCTTCCAATTCTTCTCCACCCATGATTTTACCATGCGAGGGGAAGTCAAAATGCCCATGAATTGGCCTATTAAGCCCCAGTTCACAAGATGGAGAGCGTGGGAATGGGCCTATGGAACACAAATTTGAATCTTAGGGATCGCCTCAGAACACTTAACAAATTTGGATGGCCCCTGTTTGCAGAAACGCAGAGGAGTCGCCATCAACGTGTTGAAAGCCGCAATATCTTCCAGGGAAGGCACCTCCTAGGAAGGCGTAGCTATGGGGGCAGTTATCTAGCCCGAGAAAGACTATTAACCCAAGGCCCACACACAACACCAAAATTCCCGACCTCACCGAACTTTGAGAATGAAAAGCGCACTCGGGGTTAGAGTAGAACCGCCAGGGGCACAAGCACTCCAGGCCCAACCAACATGGGGCTAGTGGGAACACGTTGTAGCACCTCATGCTTGCGGAATCAAGACCTACAACTTCTGACCTAATCGAAGACCTCCCACCAACTTCTCTCTTCAATGGGATTGGCAGGATTTGGATTTAATAATATGAATTATAATATTGGGTATAATATTATGGTTTATAATATATAGGATTCATATTGGGTTTAATATTGAGGTTTATAATATTGGATTTAATAGTTAGGTTTATAATATTGGGTTTAAAAGTAGTATTTAATATTGGGCTTATAATGTTAAGGTTTATAATATTAAGGTTTACAACTTCTGACCTAACCGAAGACCTCCAACCAACTTCTCTCTTCAATGGGATTGACAGGATTTGGGTTTAATATTATGAATTATAATATTGGGTATAGTATTATGGTTTATAATATGGAGGTTTCATATTGGGTTTAATATTAAGGGTTATAATATTGGGTTTAAAATTAGTATTTAATATTGGGCTTATAATGTCAAGGTTGAATATTATAGTTTATGATATTATGGTTTATAATATTGAGTTTAATATTAATGTTTACTATTGGGATTAATATTAGGGTTTATAGTATTGAGTTTAATACCAGGTTTAATATTGGTTTTAATATTAGGGTTTATAATTTTGGGCTTCAATTTTAGGGTTTATAATATTAGGATTTATAATATTGGGTTTAATAATTAGGTTTCAATGTTAATTCAAACAATACTTAACTTGTGCTTACTAATGTTAAACCCCTAATATTAAAGCCTTAATATTAAATCCCAATATTTTAAACTTAATATTATCAAACCTAATTATTACTTATATAATTATTGTAATTATCTAATAATTAATATTAATATTAAATCTCTACCATAAATCTAATAATTATTAATGTAGTTGATATATGCCTATCGACCTATATCAACCACATTTACTAATGTGGTTGTGCATGTGTTTGATGTACGCCTATTGACATATATCAACCACATTTATTTAATGTGGTTGTGTTACTAGTATTTTTTTACATAACATAACAAGACAAGATATGACAGGATAAGACATTGCGAGATCTCTTCTACACTGGGTTGGAGATCATCTTTGGATGCAATGAACATTATGTTTTACACATACCTGACCTATATGACATGCAAATACAATATTTGAGGTAGCTTCCCTCTTCAAAAGATTTTAGGAAGACAAGAAAGAGGACAATTAGCGGGTTATGAGTTTGATATTTCTCTCTCTATTTCGTTTGATTAAACCTAGACATGTACCAACGTTTCATAACCTAAAATTATTGGTGTAATACTATGTTGGTAACCCCTTATTGGATTAAGTTTATATATTTTGGCATACATATTTCATTGTTTTCTTCATTCTCTCTGAGAAATATCACATCTAGTGAGCATTTAAGGAAATCAATCCATCGCAGTCAAAGGAAACATGAAAAATGGATAAGTGTAAAACTATGAATTCCTTTAGATTAATGAAGAGAAATAAATCGAAATGGCTGCTCGTGGACGATGTTGGAAATCCATCAACCAAGGGGTCTCCCCGATGTGAAGTCCCAATTAGACCTCACATCGTTTGGAATATGAGCCTCATCTGGAGTATCGGTCCAATTTTCATGTATTATTATAAATTTTCCTTGAATGCCTGCATGCCTTCTAAAAACAAGTGTGCCTAGTGAGTATTCAGTTGTAGGTGTGTCAAGATTCTTATACTTTGGAGGGAGAGAGAAAAGTGAGCCTCTAGGAGAGAAGTAATAGTACCACCCTAGTAGAGACACACACAACCAAGAAATATCCATCTAACATCCAACGGAATAGTCCACAAAAAATGCAACGGTCATTACAACCAATTGATGAGAGATATATATCTAGTATTATGTGGAATAGTCCACAAAAATGGGACAAAAATAACAACCATTAAAACACATTCTCAACAAGATAAGTACCAAAATAATTGAAATAGTTCAACTACTTTAACACAAATGAAAGCAAACATGAAATACAAACATTCCTAGAATGGTCTTAAAAATATTCATAGTCCATACATGAAGAACGTGCTGGCCATGAATGCTTCTATTATTAAGTAAAATTTCCAAGACACATGCTTACAATGAACACCACTAGCTCTAATAGTGGATCATTTGAGCCACTCGCTACTCAAAAGAAGTATTGTATCTCTCTAATGCCTTGAGGGAGGAGCCAAGGTAAAAAATTCCTATTGCTTGTACAATGAGGGTGTATATATAATCAATGGGGAGGTGATGCTTCACCTTCCTTGTGACCCTTTGACTACCCTCATGACCGTTTGACTTCCCATGAATTTTCGACTTTACATGACTCTTCATATTTTGTACTTTTCCTTTAGACTTCCACTTTACAATACATTGAATTACACATTCCACAAAATGATGTGGCACATGATGAATCATGACATGACATGACATGAAAATTATGACATGGAAATGTCAAATCAATTTTTGCTGCTGCTTTCTTTGTGTCTTCTCCAAAAATGGTGCATGTTCTTCTTATTCCTCCTCCTTGTGAGTTGAAGATAAGGATTTTTCCATGTGGTCTTGATCTTTCATCTTTTGTTATAGTCAGGTGTTCCTTTGTATTATTTCTTGATGATCATATTATCTCCTCAACTCCTCATGTGTCTTCTAGCATGTCCTCCTACTCCATATCCCTCTTTATCATCTTGCCATAACATGATATATTTCCCACATCTGAAATCCACTCATGAAAATATGACATCAATTCGATAAACCCCTAGTCTGAGATGGTGCATATTGATCCATGCACTGAACCGAAACTGGGTGGAAGGATGGGAAAGAGGCTTAATGATTGCACAATTGCACAAATCAGGAAGTTAGGGGTGAAGCTTGTGCCTTGATATTGCGCCATGCACAATTAAGGCTGGACTGAGGAAGAAAATTGTGCAGTCTGGGAACTTAGTGTGATAGGCTGAGGGAATTGGCATTGGATCAACCTATTGTGCAATTATGAAAGATAGAGGAGCCTGAGTGAATACAAAATTACACAGTTCAATATCTTAGGGATTAGGCTTGAGCCTTGAGACTATGCAATGCGCAATACTGTTTTAGCCAATTGCGCAGTTCAAGAGCTTAGGGTTTGAGCTTGAGCTCAGATATTGCGCAGTGTGCAGTTAGGTCCAGGCTTTTGGGATGAACTGAATAGTTTTGGGGGCGAAGGCTCAGGATTGAGAATTGAAACTGCACAGTGCACAGTCCTGGGAGGAAAGAACTGCGCATTGCGCAGTGTCAAGATGCAAATTTGCAGTTGAGGGCTGGGATTGTGCATTGCACAATTCATGCTGGATGAGGCTAAGTTGTTGGGAATTTTCAGAACTTTGGCTAGATGTGGGATCAATGAAATTGATGTGAATAGTGATAAGAATTTACTTTGATCACACACTTAGACACTTGATGACACAATATAGATCATTTGGAACACATGAACACATACTTCCCTTAATGCGACAACTTACAACAAGTGCGACACTAAAGATATACTTTGCGATGACAATGATGCCACTTGTGCGACACTGCTTAAAACTTTGGGAATGAGTACAATGAATGTCTACATGGTAAGATCAACTCATTTGCACAAATATAACCTATTGAAACCACTAAAATAAGCTTATATACATCGTGCGACACTCAACATGCGAAAATTTGACGATTGCTACAGTGCAAATGACACTTGTGATATGTGAACAACAGTAAAAGTAACATGCAAGAGAAAGGATAACATGAAAATGACACTAATTAGAGTCAAAGCAAGCGAAGTGACAACATAAAACATGAAAATGACACTTGCAAAAATAAAGGTGCGTGGAAGTGACAATCTATAAAACTCACTGAAATAGAAATACACACACAACTAGAAGTGAGAAACTGTCGATGTCATTACGCACTAATTGTCGACATGGATTGGAAATCGCATAGTAACATGGATATGTATCACCTTATATCATTTGAGAGTAACATTGACTCATTCTTAAGTTTCCAAACAAATTCTAAAACCCAGTGAGCACAACTTTGAACCGATCTTCAATATCAACAATTCCATTCAGATTAATTTAAACTTTAAATGTGTGGTGCCAACATCTAAAATTAAAAGAAAAAAATTAATGTAGTTCTAGCTTATAATATATATTTAATTCAAATTAAAAAAAATATTACAAGGAGATTAATTATTATTATTATTATAATTTGAAATTTCCATTCTACTATTTAATTTAAAATTAATATTAACTATGTAGGCAGTAATATTTTAGTTGCAACCATTTAACCTCTTCCTCATAAGAATATGCAAAAATTTTATTGGACAGTTACCTTTCTTCCCAGCGGTAACAAGATTGGTGAAATGGCCCTCCATCTCAAAAGATAGATAAATAAGGAAAATGCCTAATAAACGTTAGCTCAACAAATGAGGTAATTGAGTGACTGGTTAAAGTTTCTTTCCCCGTACTTAAACTGGTGGTGGAGTAGACATGTGGGTCGCATGGTTATCATTTTGTGGTCATTTTGTTTATAAGTGTTAGGAAATATATAATAAATAATTAAACTAAAATTTAATATAGCTAATTATAAAAGTAACTAATGTTTTTTTTTCCGTAAGGAAAACATTATTTATTTTATTCTAAAAGGAGAATGAAATTATCTATTTAAAAAAATGAAATATAAATATTTTGAAAAATAAATTCATATAAAAAGTGATTAATTGTAAATTAGATATTGAAAATATTATAATAGAATATATTCATATCATTTCATATATGTTAATTATTAATATTGTGCAATTGGTGAAAGGTAAAATAAATATATATCATATTGTAAATTAATAACATGGTTGGTTTCTAGACTCAAGCGATCATAATTAAGTTTTTTATTTGCTACTTCAATTCTTTCTTTCTTTAACACGAGATACAAATATTTCATATGTGCTACAAAGAGGCCAATTATAACATCCTAGATACAATCTTTTGGTATATGCCACAAATAGAACGTGTGTTAGAAGACTTGAATCCACACAACTAGGAAAACAAATTGTTCACCAAACTAGTCAATTTAAGATTGACAAGACTTCAATTCTTCTCACCAATACAATATAATGATAAAAACTAAAAAAATTTATATCACAAAAACAAAAAAATATTTGTCTAATATTTTAGATTAACAAATAGATAAATATTTATAGTCAAAGCATAACTAATCCAAAGTGAATTATAAATAAATCACTATAATTGTGCAAAAACATAAAGTAATCCTGCTGTTTATTTCTTAGTGTTTATTTTTTTAATTAACTATTATATATATTATTGTTATTTATGTTATATAAATGTGTATATTACTTCCTTTATTTATTTATTCAAATAACATAAAAATTAAATTTATTAACCACAAGTAAACATCTACAATTCAAATATCCCACAAATTTATGGCCACACACAAATAATAATTGAGATTAAAAATAACATAAAGGAAACAATAAGTAAGGTAAAATTAAATAATGGCGACGAGTCAGTCTGCATTCGTGGATAACAACCAATGCTAGCTGTCCTCACTGCTGGTTTGACAACTGAGCTATGACATGTTTTCCTACTGTGTAAAAAAAAAACAAGGTAAAAATTAAAAAATAGGCTTGTTGGCTAGGTATGTGGAACTTGCATGTAGCCCACATGTTTGAGCTATTGAAAGAAGGCACCACATGCTTCCCAAGGAGGATCCCCCATTAACTCTGCCTAGTATAATTTCAGAGAAGTAGAAACATCGTAGAATGGAAAGTAGGTAGAATTGAGTAACAATGAGGGTAGAGTAATTCTACGAGATGGCTCTGTCTTTCACATGTATAATGGAAAATGTAGGCAACGAATGGGAGTTGACCCAGATGATACTTATTCTTCTTTGTCACTACCAATCGAGAATGAGAGAAAAGGGTGTAATCAACTACTGAAACTATTGGGAGTGCTTAAACTATGGTCGACCAAAAATGTATTGTGAAGAAGATGGCTTGATAGCAAGTGGCGGCCTCATGTGACTTTGTTTGATTTAAGTTGCTAAAGGAACCCCATTCCATTGCAATTGAATTTCATTGCAGATATGAGAAACGACTTGCTATGGAAAAAATTCCAACCTTGTGATAATTACTGTACGAAGTGCCAAACTTGTGGTAATTCATGTGCTCCATAGATTGTTTCCATGTACAATCCTAACCTTATGAAGTTTGACTATGCTTTTTATAGTTCTTTTTTATGGATTGTATGAATTGTAGGCTTGCATTTAAGTGACATTAGGGTTTATCCTTAGATTTAAAGTTTACAAACTTGGGGATCCATATAAAGTTATTCACATACAAGACCTTTATTATGTGGAAACGTTGGCCTTGTTTCCTCTAGAAATGACGAGGGTACTTTTGACATTGGACCTGATGGAATCGAGGCATTTCCATTGATTTGGGAATAACTCTCACGTATTTGTAGGAAAAAATGTATACACTTTTTTTGGCTACTGTTAAAGGTGATGATGATGATGTGTTTTAATAATGTCCACGAGGCTAAGCAACCTATGGGACCCACAATTAGCTAGCAAAAAAAGGTTGCACAACCCAAAACATTGTGCCTAAATCTCCTTTCCCTTTGCATCTTGGATCTTCTACTATGCATCTTGACTCTTATTATCTTCTCTTTTTCAAACAAATTACTTCCGTTTTTCGATTTTAGTGTCAGTATAATTGATCTGAATATCCTTATAAGTTGAATATTCCATGATGTAATGCCATTCTATCTCTACCACTTCTTGAGTGTAATACCTACACCTTTTGTATGCCCACTCCTCTTTATGTACGATCCATCTTCTGATTTCACATCTAATTTTATGCGAACTAGTTCTTATCTACGCGATTAACATTTTTTCTTTCCATTTTATTTCCATTCCTATGTAGGTATTATGAGTATGGTTATATACATGATTAAAATGTTTGATATAATATTCATTTTTCCTCTGAAGTGGCCCTTTCCACATGCTTTCTTCAAATTTTCCTTGCACATGTTTTTTTATTCCCCCTTTTTTATTTAGACATTCACTTTTCTATGACCCACTTATTCATCCATTTAATGTTTGTTTCATCTACATGCTCTTCTTTCTAGCTTCCATTTTTCGCTAGTGACGAGTCTCCATGTTCTTTAATCTTCTTAGATAAGTTAACAACTAAAACATATTTGATGCTTCAATAGGGAAAGCCCTGACTTCTGTTAAGAAAATCTCATATGGAATAGTTGATTTAATCTTAAGGCTTTTTGTGATTAAATGTTTTTGTAATCCCTCTATATATCTCCAATTTCTTGTTGAAACATTGCTACCCCATACTTCACATCCGTATAGTACCACTAGAATTCCAAAAAAAGTCTACTTAGTCTTCCAGTCCCTTATCTCAACTCTTCTGCATCTATTTTGCAATGAGTATAGATATCTCGATCCGCTTGTATCCTTTTTTCTCTATATGTTTCGTAGTTGAGTTTATTGTGAAAATCAAGGACAAGGTACTTATATTCGTTGACCACCTATAATGGGTCACCTTCAAAACTAAATTCCCTGTGAAACCTTCTTTTTCTTTAAGGTAAAAATCATGAACTTAGTCTTACTAGTGTTCACCGACATCCTCACCTCATGGAAAAATAATTCTACAACTTTTAAGTGTTCCTTCAAATCCTTTGTTGTTTTTGTCATTAAAATAAGATGATCAACACAAAGAGGCACATTGATAACATAATTGTTGAAGTAAAATCCCCCCCGGCCCCACCACCACCAAACTTGTTTATCCACTCCTCTATTTTGTCAATGCATGTCACAAATAAAGTACAGGGAAATGGGCACCCCTACTTGACCCTAATATCACTTCCAAAACATTATGAAAATCCCTGCTTGGTTCGAATTTTCACCCAGAATTGGTCATACAACATATGGACGACAACCCTGTATTGTTTTGAAATTTCTAATTCTTCCATTCTACTAAAAAAATTTCTTCTAGGTATTATATCAAAAGCTTTCTTGAAGTAAAAAAGCAACAAAATACCTCTCGTCCCTATTTAACCCAAACCTTCTTGATCAAGTGTCTAAGTGTAATGCAATTGTTTATGGTAGGATTCTTTGGCTTGAAGCCTGCTTGCCCTTTCACCCTCTTTCCCTCCTTTTTAGCCCAAACATGGATCCATTTTTATATCATGCTACCAAAAATTTTACGAAAATGACGATTGATCATTATAATGTGGTAATTTGAAGGGTTGTTGATGTCGCCGCTTTTTGTTGAATTTGGAAGCTATGGTTAATATTCAAATATTTTATCCCTTGAAATATATATAATGACAAATATAAGATATGTTCTTCATATTATTTCAAAATAAAAAAAATTGAATTTTGAAATTTGAATTTTTAGCTCCAAAAGTGATTAAGTCGGCGCTCCTTCAAGTCAACTCAGCCCTAGTTAGAGAAACACCAATTCAACCAACCATATCTCTATATATACTCCACTTGACCTCTTTCTTCAAGCACAATTTGGATCTCACACAAGAAGACATCTTCTACTCATCTAGATGAAGAAAGAGAAGAGAAAGGAAGGACGAATTTGACCTAACAATTGAGAATTTTTTCTATCTATCTTTTCAACGTCGCACATGTGAATCCGTTCTTCTTTTGTGACCTCGCATGTGTGACAAAAGGGATGAATTTTTGAAGCATACTAGAGTAACAAGGCTGAGATTTATGGGTGTAGAAGTTGGCTGAATTTTTTCCCTAGTAAATTAAACCATGCTAAATTGTTTGGGCAACAAATTGACTTGTCTAGAGGGAATTTTGACTAGGTGTGATCAAAGTTGTTTTACTAGTCAGTTTGACTTGAAGAATTAGATCTTATCTCTATTGAACTAAATAATTTCTCCAAGGAAAAGGTTGTTGGGTTTTCCCCTTTGTGGGGTTTCCCAGGGTAAAATACTTGTGTCTCTTGTTTGGCTATCTCTTTATGATCCTACTGTGATATATGGTTATATTGTTCATATATTTTGTGTAATTTCTTAATGATGAATATGAATATGGAAAGGATTAAACCATTAGAAGTAATTACCAGTTGAGAAGACTTATGAAAAATCAACATGGTATCAAAGACGATTAAAATATTAGCCTTGAAGGAGTCATTTTTATTCGAAGGTATCCTCTAGGATTTTTTCCAGCCTTAGAAATCCTATCCTATTTCCGAGAAGGAAGAAGTATATCCCAAAATAATCCAATATCTCTCTTTTGTTGTACCCTATAAGAAGGCCAAAAAATCCTCTCTATGTGATCAAATCTGATAACACAAGTCTAAATTTTGTTGTAAGACTGAAACCTATGAAAAAGGACCGAATAGCCTCAGTCCATCTTTTACAGGCCAAAAAGTCTCAGGTCTAGTTGCAGGAATCTGAGATACTTCAGGGTTGACCTATGAAGGAACTTAAAATCAAGTTTGAATGATCTGGGCAAACTAGACCACAAACCTTGAGGGGACCAAGAAATATCATATCATAGATAATAGTCCTTAAGGAAGTTATTATTTTATTTTTCAATATGCATTTATGAAATGCAAGCCTAATCTTAAAGAAATATGAAATAAATTTGGAAAGATGGCAGAGTCAAATAAATTAATTGTGGTGAAAGTGTGTGTCAAATTAGAGGTTCAAGAATCACGATTTGAATGCACATTATAAAATTTGGTGAGTCTTATATTGAAGCCCTACTTACAGATTGATGAAATCTAATCGAAATTTACATGCATAAATATTTTCTTAGATTTCTAAGACCCGACTTAAGGCCATATTTTCTGGACCTCAAAACTGAACTGAGTATTAGGTGTTATGCTATGATAATGGGATAATATGAATCTCCTTCAAATGACCTATTATGTGCCCATTTGATGAACCATCCTTAAAAAAATAAAACCACACTAAAGTAATGAGGATTCAATTCTTCATTCTTAACTATGTGGTCACAATTTGTGTGGACTAATTTGAACAAAGATCAAGCCTCTATGTATCAAAATACAAGAGAAGGTTACTCAAATTACAAGATTAAATCCAAGACTGTATGCATGAAAAAGTATTAATCTTACTGGTGATTGAGTTTATGCAACATTGATTATTCTAAGCATGAAGTCAAGCTAGGTATTAAAAGAAAAATAACTCCCTCCAAAGTTTGTCTATGTGATAATGAGAAGGAAAATATATGAAGTGTTCCATGACTACTATCCATATTTTGTTAAACTGTTAGTATAAGCACAATTTGATCTAAGACAATTTCAACATATCTACCATATATGAGGGCATAATTATTCTATGAAGTTCCCACTTAAAATGATCTTGTATAAAAATGGAAAATGCGATAAGTGTTTTGGTTTGCAAAAGCGATAGGGATGACTATGATGAATATCAGTGCAAGGGATTCTTAATGCACTACACAAAAGAGAGGATACCCAATTCTTTACGCTACCAAGTCCCATATTTGATATCTTATGATGCTAGTCCAAGAGTGGTGCAGTGTGTTTGGAATGTGATCTCAATATATATTTTTTGGTAAAGATTACCTTAATGTTAGACATATGAACCTTATGGAAAGAAGTCACACACTTATCTTGTATGATTTCTTGAAGAGATTAATAACATGGTCAAAATTGATTCAAGGGATTTCACTAACAACTCTTTTTCATGAGTTATATATCATTACAAAATATGAAATATTAATTCAAGATTCGGGGCCTAGAAAAAATATCACGTTCAAGCCTATTCGGACAAGATTAAAAGAATGTTCATATGAAGTCTGTTAGCATATGTACAAGAAAATTAGGATTTTTTGATTGGTATAAAAAAAATCATAAGATTGAAGTATCTTCAATATCTGTGAATGACATTTTGAATATTGTTTGTTTGCCTTAGTTGATAAAACAAGTTCTCTTTAAAGTCTTATGAGGAAGTATGAATATTGTTTGTTTTCCTTAGTTGATAAAACAAGTTCTCTTTAAAGTCTTATGAGGAAGTCATTGAAACATATTTTGTTGACATGATTCTAGTCAATAAAGAAGAATATGAAGCATTCCTTTATTAACTAATAACACCAAGAAGATGAAGCATTCCTTGATTCACTAATAACAACCACATCACATACATAGTAACATGTAATCCATATTTCAAGAGGGACATTGTATTATTGTGAAAATACCTAAGCAAGGGTTTTGTAAAAAGATGCCTTTCATTGTATTGATCATGATTATATTGGCTGAGATATGTTACTGACTTCAGAATTCCATTAGTTGTTTAGAATATGGAAAAGTTTTGATCAATGCAATTTTCTTCTAGAAAGAAAGAGTTGAATAGAAGTGCCATAACACTTCTACTATGAGACCTTCTTGGAAAATATGATATTCCTAGGGTTTGTAAACCATAGGTAATCTTGAAATATATGAATAAGAAATACCTAGGGTTTTTGGAAAAAAACCATAGGCCTAAAGTTTTGAAAGATGATGATTTCGTTGGATGAAGAAACCCTAACTAATGAAAGAAAGAAAAATCTAGGTCATGCATTATTTTCTGGTGAAGATAAAGAATTTGTAAATGAATTTCATGATTTTTGCAAGAAGACAAGGATCAAGAGGAAGTTGACAAAAAGTCCCTTTAACCCTTAGATATAAGTACTTTATATCTTCCCACTTTGATTGTTATTATTTTATTTCCAGTCAACCTTTTTTTCTTTTTATCTGTTTGCTTGGTTATAATTGTTCTTCCATGGCTTCCTGATGATATTTGTAGGTACATAATAAAGGATTCCAAGACTCTATTAGCAGATGGAAGTATTTGAAGTACAATGCAAATCTTTTGAAAAGAGGATTCTCTCAAAAGTAATGTATGTTCAAGAGGGAGAAATAGTACCATGCTAGATGACCAGAAGAGCTTCCAGTTCAAAGGGAGCAGACTGCCATGCCAATAAGTCTACAAGAAAGAGGTATATGAAAAATTGTGCTGAGACTTGAAGGAAATCCAATGGTAGCTTCCAAGAGGATCTACAAGACCTATCATGTAACAAATGTCAACATAGAGAAATACAAGGCAAGATTCTTGAAAGTTCTCCTGGTAAGAGAGAGAAGACTATGTTAAGACATTTGCTCCAAATTATCAGGTACATTTATATTATTATTATTATTCCTAATATTTATGCTGAAGTTTACACCATATGGATGTAAATACCATTTTTCAATGAATTAATTGAATAATAAGTGTACATATAGCTACCGTAGGAGTTTAAATTGCATGAGAAGGAGTCTCATGTTTGTAGCAAAAAAAGGTTTTGTACATACAACCTCAGATTTTTTATACTTGGATTAATGGGTCAAAGTTGATCTTGTTATTATATGACTTGTTTCAGTCGAAAGTAGAAGGACTCACTTGGGATGGAGATTGTGACTTGGTAGTGAATATTTTGAAAATCACTTCTTAACCACATGAATGCAATCATGACCTAGCGAGGAAAAAAAATAGTGCAAACTATTTTCTAGGAAGCAACCACTCCTTATAAATGTCTGCTAAAAGATGATTTATGAGGTAAGTCTTTTAATGACTCCTTGGTTTGGGAGGTCAATATTATAATGTTTCCTTTATTAAGGAAGTCAGTGCTTCTTGAGATTCCTTTGTTTCTGAGGTTAGTATTCCCAAGATCACTAGATCGACGATCACACCAACCTTAAGAGAAAGGCAGTCATTTTCTGTTCTCTAGTTGTTGGCCCTTCTTTAATTAAATAATAAGTTGATAAGCTTTCATAGTAGCTAAAACACCTTATACAATATAGGTGTTATATAAATTGAATGGGGAATAAATCTTTAAAACTAAAATAGTAATTCAAATGTATTCAATCATTGTGAGGGGAGCAATAGTTTATTCCATGATAGAAGGACCAGTCAAACCCTGCTTCAGTGTCAGAAGGAGCTAACCTCTGAGATTTAGATTTGACACATTATCTCTTTGATAAAGGAAAGTATAATATTGAGATCCTCTAGATGATGGACTGCAAGGTTGTCTCACAGTACAACATCTCTTATATGAGTAGACCTTGCTAGACATAATATATGCTTCAATGTATAGAAAGAAATAATGGTAGTTGTTAGTGTCTAATAATCACAATGATCAAATATACTCTTTCCACTGTTGTTTGAGTCTTAGGTCAAATTATAATATTTGAAAATTAAATTTGACATGGCTCTTAATTTTCAAATGGTTCCAAGTTATTGTCTTGGTGTCATTGCTACTCCCTCCACTTATCTAAGGTCACAAAAATCCATCATGGTCATTTTAATCATTTCCTACCATAAGTCATCAAATGAGTTAGTTGGTCATCATACTGGTCATGGAATCATAAGAATTGATACTTCAAGATTTAAATTTATAATTCATGGTCAAGAATATGCATATGATGTTCATAATTATCTCAGTCATCATTCTGAAAAGGGGAGTCTTGTCATCCATTATGGTCATGAATATTTTTCATTATGGGAGTTAACAATTAGGAAAATAAAGTGTTTCAAAGAGAATCAAGGTACATCTATGTCACATGAAGAAAAGCACATCCACAATTGAAATAATCATCATATCTTTTGTTTAAATGTATCTTCAAGTCATATCCTAGCTCAAATCATCCAAATGATGGAGAAATTGGTCATCGTGACAAAGGGAGGTAAATTTTGATTTTTCAAGTTATAAAATTCTTCATGGAGTTCGAGTTGGTTCTATTAATAGTGACATTCATTCAAGGAGCTCAAATTCAGCCTCATAATCTTTTCAACCAAGCCAATAAAGAAGAATTAAAGCAACACTACACATCTGTTGCCCTTCTCGGAAGCTGCCAGGGTTTTTGATGCGCTCTCCCTTTTCCATGGTTCATAGCTTCATTCAAGAGTTAAAAAATTTCTTTTTATTTTAAAACATCCTCCATGAACCTTCATTGAACATTTCCCATCGTTCCCCTCATTAAGATCCTTTCATTTCCTTATTTTCCCAAAAAACCCTAGAAATTTGTTGTGCTTTTACCCTAGGGTTGTGTTTTGACCTTTTCACCATTTTTTTATCAATATTTTTGTGAAATTACACTTCTAGAATTTTCCTAACACCCATACCTACCCCCATATTTTTTCTACAATTTTTCCTACCCACCTTCCCTCTCATGTCACCATTTTCCCAGAAACCCTAGTTTTTTGCTGCGTTTTTGCCCTAGGTATGTAATTTTCACTTTTCACCATTTTTTCTCACACTTTTTGAGAAAATACACCACCATTATCTTCCTAACATCTATCCCTACCCCCCTTCCCTATCATTTACGTCCAAAATTCGCTGCGCTTTTGAATCTGTTTTTGGTCATCATTTTCAAAAGAAGTTTTTGACCAAACGAAGATGAATTTTGAAAAATAAAATGAATTTTTTTGTTAAGGACACACCCAGTCACAATAACCTCCTTCAGTTTCTACATAGATATCATATATTGGGAGATATTCAACATTTTTGGAGACCTATTTTAGAAAATCAAATTCTCCAATTTCTTGTCTGTTTTAGCCATTATTGCGTGGCACAGATTCCAAGCAAATGAAAATGAATTCCAAAAAACTGAGAGATTTGTTTCTCCAAAATACCATTATATACAAAAACCTCTCCCAGTTTTGTAAAAAGTGTAATGGTTAAAAATATATCAGTTCATATTTTACCCATATTTTTTCACCGCGCTTCTGGAGAATTTGTTGCATTTCTGGACAATCTATTTTGAGATCATGTTTCAAGAGGTAAAAATCATTTTTTTTGGATGGTTAAAAGGCTCCAAGGTGTAGTGGACATCTACAAATTTCATCATAGTTCTTCAGAAAATCTTATAACCTCTTCCAAGTCGTCAAAATATCAACCAACTATTCGTTGCACTTCTGTTAAGGAGTTGCTGCGTTTCTGGGTTATTTGTTGTGTTTATGTGCTTGAAGGTTTTTACTACAGGTAAAAGGGTGAAATGTCAACCAGGTTGATGTAAATATTTTTGTAATGAGTTTATCTGATATAAATTGGTTTTTTAATGATCAATATTGTAAGGAATCTTGTAATTAATTATTGGAGAGATAAGCTCAATCATTTAGCTAAAAAGGGGGAAAGTTAGTTTTAACTCCCTAGGATTTGGAAATGGATAGGGTAGGTTCATGACTTGGTTCCTATGAAGTAGGATTCGACCCCTTAGAGGGGAAAACTTGTTTGTCTCCTATATGTACTCAGAAGAAAGACTAAGAAAGGGTTGGATACTTCAAGTTCACACATTTTTGGAACTGGTGTACTTGATTTTGGCAGAAATAATATACAGGCAGTTGTGGCTTTTTTTTATGGGATTCATGTGTTATGGTCAGTGGAATTGTTTTATCAAGTATTTCTTATGAATTTTATTATTAAATGTTTCTAGTAGCCATTTACATTTCTCGTTGTGTTAATCTCCTAAGTTTTAAACATAATTCATTGCTTGGAATGCTTTGTTTTGTTTGAGATTATCGTATAAGTGTTTTTATCCTCTAACAAGTGAATTCATGCAATAATGCTCACTTAGCTCCCTCTATATGATTTCCTCCTCACCACACTATAATGAAAAATCTATTTGTGTCACTGATTACACCTACCTTGCTTCATTCTATGCCTGCAACTTTTCTTTTGGAATACTTGGCTTAGTTCCTAAACCTAGTGCTTCTTTATCCAGTAAACCCTATTAAAAAACCTATTGAGATGATAGCTAGCCTAAAACCCTAATATTCTCCAGTCACTTCCATTGGCTGTGAGGTTGATTTTCAGAGAGACCTCTCTGATTTGGTAGGGCTAGATACCAAGTCAAAATTTGGTTTGTGGTTACCTCTTTGGTTTCCTTTCTCAGCCTTGGGAAACTAAGGAGTGCTAACAATAGCAACCAAGATTGCCACAACAAGACCTATTTCAATATTAGAAAGAAAGTGCCCTGTCAAGGTGACTGGAAAATAATTGTAATAATGACTCTAGTAAAGGAATGGTTGAACCAAGGCAAATGGGTCAAAATGTGTTGAATTACCAACATGGTATAATCAGATATGGATTGAAATGGTGAAGTGTAGCTGATGAAATATACACATTTAGATTGGGAAGAGAGTGCGAAAGAAAGTAAAAGTATATTAGGATGTTGCTTCAAGTTAGGCTCTACTATGATTTCTTGGATAAGAATGAAGTAAACATCTGTCACATTATATGGCAACCAATACAGTGAGTTGTGAAACAGTGTGGCTTCAGAAGTTTCTTGTAGGAATGTTTGATCATGTGATGGAACTAGTTGTGATATATTGTGGCAATAAAATATGTGTGGCACTTTCAGAGAATCGAGTCTTCCGTGACCGATCAAAACACATTGAGATCAAGTACCAATTAATTCATGACATGGTGCAGAAGGGAGTAGTGAATCTATAGTACATATCTATTGATGAGAAAATAACTGTCATTATCAAGAAGCCCGTGTCCAGATCCAAGTTTGTATACTTCAAGGAAAATCTTAGACTTATTAAGAATACCTCCATTAGTGAGAGGGAGTGTTGATGTGATAACATCAAGGACAATCATTCTCCCTAGTATTAGGAGAATGGTCTAGAAAATGATAATAATTCTTCTTGGGTCAAGATGTTGACCAAAAGAATGGTACTAGAGGTCAAAAATTACTCAGTTGAGTACGTGCCTTTCAACATCAGGCTCAAACTCTTCAGACAGGCTGAGTGAGAACATTTATCATAAGGTTTAGAATTACTCATGTAGAGTGAGGCATTTGGAGTTTCACCATGTGTCAAAGGTGTTGACCCAGATGAGGGTGAACCGGGACTAGTCTATATACCATGGGTCAGAGGTGCTGACCTAAATGATGGTGAATAGTTGATGTTAATAATGCACCATGGGTTACAACTACTGACCAAAATTATGGCCATAGGTACTGACCATATTTATGGTGACTAGTTGATGCTATTGATTTACCATGGGTCAAAGTTACCAAATATGATTATGGTAGTGGAATGATGTTGATGCTGATGATGAATTGATATAACCTTTTATTAGAGAAATTTGTGAATAAGAGAACATCTAGATAATCATTATGAATGACTCCCTAGCTAAGAGGGAGTGTTCAATTTTGTATCTATGGTCGATCTTCATTATTTACATTTTAGCCCTTGAAATATTTGTAACAATAAATATAAGACATGTTCTTCATGTAATTTTCAAACGAGAAAATTTGAAATTTGAAATTTGAATTTTTAGCTCCAAGAGCGATCAAGTTTTCCCTCTTTCAAGTCAAGTCAACCCCAGTTAGAGAAACACCCATTTGGCCAACAATATATCTATATATACTCCACTTGACCTCCTCTTTCAAGCACAATTAAGATCTCACACAATAAGACATCTTCTACTCATCTAGGTGAAGGAAGACAAGATAAAAGAAGGATGAAGTTGATTAGCAATCCCACATCTCTTTTATCTATCTATTCAACCTCACATGTTTGAATCGATTATTCTTTTGTGACTCACACGTGTGACAAAAGGGCTGAATTTATGAACCATACCAAAGCAACATGACCAATATTTATGGGTGCAGAATTAGGCCAAATTTTGGCCCTAGAAGATCAAACCAGGCTGAATTATTTGAGCAACATATTTACTTGTTTAGAGGGCAGTTTGACTATGTGGACCAGGGATGTGTTACTAGTCAAGTTGAATTTATGTTTGAATTGGAGAAATAGATGCATCTCTATTGAACTAAATAATTTCATTAAGGAAAAGGTTGCTAGGTTTTTCCACCATGTGGGTTTTCCTAGGGTAAAGTATTTGTGTCTCTTTATGATCCTTTTGTCATAGATGATTATATTGCTGATATCTTATGTGTAATTGCTTAGTGATGAAAATGATTAAATAATTATAACTAATTATTAGTTTAGAAGACCTATGAAAAATCAACACTTTTGAGTAGGGGGGTGACAACACTAGTTTTCCAATTTGTCAGAAACCCATTTTTAATGACCCCATTGAATATTATTTTAATGTGAAGTATGAGGACCTCCAAGCCCCATTTGAAGTGTTCTGCTTGTATACCATCTATATCTTGAGCTTTACCCATTGCAAGCTCCCTGATTCCATATTTAATGCTTTTTCGAAGAGAAAATTTTAGTTCTTGAATTGATTATCAAAAGGTTGTCTTTATCTAGCCCTCTCTCATATAGATGCTTTGAATGCTCTAACCATTCAATATCTATGCTATTATTCTCTTTATTCATTTATTTTTGTTGAAATTTTTTCCAAAATCCTCTTGGATTTCCCAAGTGAAATCAACTCCTTTCTTCTTGTTTGCATATAAAATTATTTTTCTTAGTTTGAAAAAATTTGCATATTCCCTATTATTGCCCCATATTTTGGCCATTTTATTTTCTACCTTAAAGTCCTCATCATACCATGGGTTTGCTAGAAATATATTTTTCTTTCTTCTTTTAGTTCTGGACCTTTTGCAGAATTGAGAGCCTCGAGGATAATGGAGATCAACATGATGTTGTATATAGTTTTGTTATTTGAATAGAACATGCCATTGGATACCACTTTGTGCAACTACTTTTCGAGGGCTATTCTAAAGGTTTCTTGGTTTTCATGCATCAAAATGATTGTACCTTAAGTAACCTCTTTCTTTTATTTATTTTTAATCTCCTCTTGCTACTAATTATATTTTTGTATGTTGATGTTTACATGTATTGGATTGTGATCTGATTTCATTTACGTGGGACAATACTTCACCTCTATGTCTCTGAAACGTGTCATGAGTTTCTTTGAGCTTATAACATAATCCATTGCACTTTGACCATTGTAGGTGTGACACATAATGTTCCTCGAAATTTGCCAATATTCTAAACCATTTCGTATACTCAGATCATACAAGCTGTAGACTCCTTCCCATTTAGCCATATATTGTGTGATAACTCCTTTTTTATCTTGAGATACTCTTTCCCACTTTTGGCTCCCTTCCTCTTACATCCATAAAGGGTTGTCTCTTATTCCCTCTTCATTTTTAAGGAAAAGAGTCTGGTTATTTGTAGTTATATCATTAAAGTCTCTAATTAAGATGATTTCTCCTTTGTGGTTATGTTGATATACCCTTTTTCAAGGCTACATATGGGTCCTCTTTGTCTAATTTCTTTTTATTATATATTTTTGAACCATGGGGAGCGAAGTAGCATGCTGCAAGGAAAATTAGGAGCTCCTTAACCTCATTTTTTATTCATATGTACCGCTTATTTGGGTCTTCCTTTTCCACTTGTATGTTTTTTCCCAAGATTCTCTTACTAAAATTGTTACCCCTCCATATCCATTTCCACTTACATTTATCTCATTAAATATTGACATCTTCATGTAGCCCTCAAAATTCAGAAATTTTCATCCCTCATTCTCGTGTGTCTCAAGGAGGACTATTATATCCATCCCCTCAACTATGGGTCCTAAACAAGGCCCCCTCCAATGATAATCCCTGCGACTCCAACTTACTATTGAGAGGTGTGCTTAGGGGGCCCCACTTTCCTATTTACTGTGTGTTGTTTTATTGTTGAACTGAGCTTTCCCTCTATACATCCAAGCCTCATTACTTGTGTTTCTTGCTACTACAAATTTTTCCCATTCCTTTATTCTATCTTCTATTTTTAATGGGGTTAAATATTCATCTATGTAGAATTGTGTTCCCTTGAGAAACCTTTTTTTCCTCATAGTTTTGTTCTTGTCCTCTATGTTTTTCAATGTTACCCATACATTCCTATTCCTTACATCTTGTAACACTCTACCAATTCTTCTTGCATGATGGATATGCCCAACCCACTCCAACTTGTCTGCTAAAAAGTCTTCAATTAACTTATTTTTGTGCTCACCTTCTCCACATTCCTTCAATCCTTTTATTATTATGTTTTTTTTCTCCCCTTAAATGCACCTTAATTTTCTTTTCTATGAGTTCTCTTTGAATCTATGATGACCATTTTGTTACTTGTACCCAAAGATTTTGCCTCTTCCAATTGTTCCTTTAGTTTAGCTTCCATAATCTCTAAGTTTTCTATTGCTGATTGGAACTCTCGTATAGGTGGAGTGCCTCTTTCTTTGATTTCATTGAGGGAATTTGTGTCTTTAATCTTCTTTTTTCTTGCTTCATGATTGATAAATATTGGTGACCTATTTTCAAATTGGCTTGTAGTTTGAATATTTCCTCTTTAAGTAAATTATTTTCTTAAGTGAGTTTAAGATTGGTATCCATGATCTCTTTCCATTTGCTATAATTCCTTTGTTCCAATACTTCTAAACTTTCAAGTATTCTCTTTAGTTCCATTACTTCATTAGCATATAATTCCAATGACTAAGTTAAAGGAGTTGAGTTAGGGATATATTGATCCAACTTACCTTCACCTTCCACCTCCCCCTCTTTTTCTACCTCTTGTTACTTCATTCTCTGAGTTTAATTAAATTGTTAATCCTGCAAACATATCCTTTCGACTTTCAAATTTTCATGATTTTCTTGTAATTCTATAGCTGTTTTTACTTGCTCTTGTTTTATTTCATGTATGAATATTGTTTATTTGAAGCTTATTACCTTGGGGAGGATTGCGATAAATTTACTATGCCCTTGGTGTTCTATTCTTCTAGCTATTTTGATATGCCTTCATTGTAGGATCCTCTTATATTTCTTCAAATTTACAAAAAGTTAATCTTTCTCTGACTTGTGTGCATGTGAAGGTTTCCTGTTTCTTTCTGTTCCTGTTCTCATTACTTTCCCTGATTTCTTCCAAATTTGAGAGATTCATTGGTAAACCCACTTCTGACACTACGATGTTTTCTAGTCAATATTCCTGGGTTTATTTTTGTCCTAAAAAAAAGCCACAATCTCTAGAATATGTTTTATTGTTATTGGGGTTTTGTTTTCCATTTGAAAAGCATGAAAGAAACCACCATTGAAATGTATATGTGGTAGGGGCTTACCTTGAATATTTCGTGAAAGTGTGGAAAAATATATAAAACCTTTGTTCTCACAAACCACTACCTTGGACCCACAAACAGGTAGAATGAACAACCCAGTTATGCTGCTCCACTACTGGTCTCGTATTCAATTGGCACACTGCAAGTCATCGTTGATCACCGATTTCTATATGGGTATAGTTTCTTCACACTTTTCTAACACCTGTGAGAGGCACCCATGTAGAATCTCCATAACACTTTGGCTCGGTCAATTTTAACATGTGAAAAACATTAAAAAATGGACACATCTAACGTTCCAGGTCATCCAATTAATGGAACTGATGCTGTAATCTTGATCTCTATTAAAAATTTATGTCTGCTCACCGAATTCAAACTATTATGTTTTATGTTTTACTTTTTAATAATAGTTCTTCTAATTATTTTAGCCAAAATGATCTTTATTAAATAATAAAATCTAAACATACTTTTAGAAAATTTAATGTAAAATGCTAAATCAAGGAAGAATAATTCTAGTAAATAAAGGATAATAATGGTTGTATTTCGAAGGCCAACCACCAAACTTTTGGTTTTAGCATGCTGAGTAAAATTAGGATGGGAGGCATGCATAATAGTCATAACAAAGTGAAGGAAAACCACAATATGGAGTTGATCTGAAGGAAAACCAAAATATGGAGTTGATCTGCTTCATTTTGGTAAGATTATTGAAGTCAATAATTTAGACATATGGACATGAATTGCAAGGGAAGCTCAGAAAAATGATGAAGCTCAAAAAAATGACTTGTCATTCCTCTCGCGATTATAGATGATTTCCCCAAAGGGAATCATGTCAATGACCCAAAGGACAGTATGCCAAGAAAGATATTATGGTCCTACAAAGGAATATATAGTAGAGGCATCATAGGCATGAATAGATTGAAACCCATATTAAGATGTTCTTAATCGAGACAAGGTGGATGTGGGTGGTGGAGGGTGCACAAAATGAGGAGTGCAAGTAGAGGGCAAGGTTTCACTCCCTAGTATGATGGAAAAGACTCCGCCTTTCTAAATTTATAAGTAAATTCTTATGGTCATAGCTAGAACGATGAACATCTAGTAATTCTTATGGTTGCATCTAGAATAGTGAATAACTAGAACAACAACAAGGCTAGTGAGATCTCAATCTTTCTCGCATGCAATTTCATGTTTACCAAACACTTTTAATTGTAATAAGTCACACATTCAAAATAGTTTATAATTATATTAAATAATAGTAGCATGAGTTTGCATTTTGTGTTGTTAATTTTGTTTTCAAATATTGTTCGCTTTATTTCATTTCTATTAACTTTATTATTCTATATCAAAAGTGAGAAAATACCATAATGATACTTATAGCTCACTTGAAGGGTGTGTGCAACTACATTCAAATATATAAACCATGCTTAATGCAATTAGATATGCTTATTAACATAGAGATATAGTTTAGTTACCAATGAGTTTCATGTCTCATTGCTTGAAACATGGCCTATATTCTTTTTCTTCATCTCCGTCTCAATTCTTCTTTCTCATATCTATCTCAACTCTAACGTCTATGTCTAACTTCTATCAACATGGTGTCTAACTTGTTATTAAGCTTCATTAAAATATCCTTTCCTCCCATTAAATATTGGCTTATTAACAATTAGAGGTATTTGTAGATGGAGGTAAAATAATAAAAAATAATTTTTTTGTTTTCCAATGGCGTGAGTAGAAGATGCACCAAAGCTCATTAGTATGTAATTGTATGTTTCCTCTCCAGAGGGGTCCACGAATTATTTCCTTTGGTACAAATTTTCAGAAGATTATCTTCCATATCACGAATTATTTCCTTTGATACAAATTTTCAGAAGATAATCATCCATATTATTTAATTCACCATTTTGCTTATTTATAATTGGTTCATTGTTCGGTAATGTTAACACCTATTAAGCACTTGAAATTCCGAAATTCCAACATAGTCCATATCAATTTTTTATATTCCACATTACACCAACATTTTGTTAAAAAGTTCACCGCACATCCATTTGTATGAATATAAGGTTGACTTCTTCAATCGTGGTCTTTAACTTATTCTTATTTCCATGTTCCTCCTCTTGGGCTTGAGTGGAGTGGATGGAGGGTTAACGGTCTTTACACTTATAATTATGTTTCACTTTAGACTTGTGATCTTAACTTGAATGGCCTATTTTTTTTCTCTTATTTTTTTAAATGAAAGCATTAAATGCTTTTTTATTATTTTGATGGTTAAGTATTCATGACTCTGTATCGAGAGGTGGGATATTTTGGCTTGTTAAATAGTAGGGTTTTTTTTAATCCAACTTAATAGTTATGATTTTTTATTTATTTATTTTTAAATAATATTTGAACATTGATTTTTATTCATTTTCAAAATAAAATAAAATTATATTTAATGTTTTTTTTGGAGCATTTAACAAATTTATGAGTCACTGATTTCATAATAAAAAGAATCTACTCCATTGTGAATAATTAAACATGGTGGTTGTTTAATCATGTAAAAAAATCAAAATGAGAGATGTTTGCAAGGAGCGTTTTATCCACAATGCAACTAATACCATATAAGGATAAAGATGACAAAACGAGAACATAAGAACAATCATGAACTATGAGACCAAAAGAACATAAGAGCAACTTCTGACAGAACAAAATCTTAGATGGATTCATTCATCCAAAATGATCGCAGGGTGATTTGGAGAGGAATTTGCATTGACCATATTGATTGGAGTAGCATTTATAACCGCTTCCCCATTCTGAGGTGCAATTGAGTCAATGTATGAATATGAGATTATGTAACATTCCATTTTGTTCAAACAAACCATAATGTCGTCCATATCATAACAGATATCCCTCAATATCCTCTTTAATTCCTCTTGGCCAACAAAAAGTTTGTAATTATCCACCTATTTGTCTCGTAGCACCATGTAAAGAAGAGTCTCCATTTTTCTGTCTGTGGATAAGGAGTGTAGAAGATATAACCTTCTCTTCCTTAGTTTGCCCAGGTTTGGTACCCATATGGTTTTACTAGCACAAACTTTAGAATCCGAATGATACATCCAGTCTCCAAATTCTTTTGCTTCTGTGAAATTCCTTTTGCACCTCCATAGGCATAACACCAAATAAATTCACAACTGAGTCACATCTAAATAATCATCGATTCCTGGAGGAGGATTCCCCTGGTGTGCCTCCCCTACGTTTGAGAAAATGTTGATGCGGAGCCATGCAAATCCAAAACATGCAAACAAACTTAACAAAGGGATTTTGGAACAATCCACTAAACTGACTTTGGTGAAGGACTGGTTAGGAAAAAAATACTATGACCCAAATTACCGAATGTGAAGTAAATGAGAGCTTGGAAATCACTGCTGGGGACATCATGTAGATGCCATCAAGGAACCTTCGAAAAAATTGTTCTAGACATCGGCCGTTTGGACAAAAAAGCACCAGTGCACATAGTTTGGTATAGATACTGAAACTAACAAACAAGAAATTATTACAGAGGAAGAAACAAAATTTGAGAGCATACCCTAAGAGGAGGAGAACTGGGAGGTGCCACCCTGAACACATCACTGATGTTCGCCACCCTTAAACATCAACCAAGTTGTTATATAACATTACAGGAAAGATGTCATATTTCCCAGACTCAAAACTAGGTTGAAACAATACCCCTAACGAGTGTTAAGTGTAATGCTTCTCCCAGGGTTCCACCAGCCAATAACTTGCATGATAATGCAATGATTAATGAAACACAATCGACTCTCAGAGCATATCGCAACAACATAATATTTATGATGACTTTCACCAATCAAGTGGTCCTTTTGCATAAGCATATCAACTCATGAGGTGCCATATTATCACTTAGGAAATTGAACCTTAATCAAGGAAAGAACAACACCTTGTTTTAATAACCAACCCAAAAAAATCCCTGGTTGACAATATTCTTTCCATTTATCACTCTCTATAGACATAAATTTCTTAAATCCTATACTACAACTTATTAATTTTATTTTCAATACCAAAAAGAAGTTTTATTGTAATTCCAACGAAGAGGATCCAAGAATGAAATTATAATTGCTTACAATTATAACACAAAATTGAAAATATAAAACAAATTTTTCCATAGTGAATTCAAGTCATCAAGAATTTAAGTTTCCTCACCCAATATATGTGTTTCCTTAATATTTTTTTTTTTAATCTCTACACTTCACACATTTTGTCTCTCTGTACATTTCTCCTCCACACTCTCCCATACCTAGTCATTTTTTTATGTGTGCGGAAGACTCACACACTCATCCTTTTGCACACTCATTCTTCTACATGTCTAAACTCCCACACATATTAATTGTTCTGCACATCCGACCTTCCACAGAAGTAAAATCTCTGCGCATAACTTACCATAAACTCTATCAAATTGACTTCTCCGCTTATACTCTATACCTAGTTAAAATTAACCATTTGTTTCTTTCGAGAATCATTGAAAGTTTGTTTAAGAAAGTTTTATCTCTGAGGTTAAAAAGCATTGAAATTATAGTACATGAATTATCTGCTAGTATGCCATTTAAATACCTACCATAGGTTACTAACTTCCCGTTATAATTCTTGAATGACCTGATCAAGGTGGTATATGATGAAGTGATATATTATTACATTAGAGGAAATTTCATCCTAAAAGTGATCTCCTAAGGAAAAATAATAAAATAATACTTAAAATAATTAAATAGGAGTCATGCATTTTGGAGGGAAAAGAAGATAACTATTTTTTTTTTAATTGTATGTTTGGTTTATCTCCTTATGGTTTACTCAAATTTCAATTTAGACACTCGTTGGATGCAGAATTAAATTCCACATCTAACGAGTACCCATTATGCATACTTTTGAGAATACCCACATTGATAACAATTGAAGATACATTAAAAAAACATGTTGAAAACCTATTATTCATACTTCTGAGAAGAACCACATTGATTAAAATTGAAGATACATTAAAAAAATATTGAATTGTGTTGAAAACAAATATGTTCAATTTTTGTCAATGTGGGCTTTCTCAAATGTATGCATAATGGGTACTTGTTGGATGTGGAATTTAAGTTTGCATCCATCTAGTGTCGACACTTGAAATTTGAGTAAACCTACAAGGAGATAAACTAAAAATACAATTATACATATATATATATGTGTGTGTGTGTGTGTGTGTGTGTATTATTTTTATTTTTCCCTCGAGAATATTTACATGTATCTCTTTTTGAATTTAAAGGATTGAATTGGTTTACATATTATGTACATGAAAATTTCATGGCCACTTTTAGGCTGCAACTTCTTCTAATGAATGTTATCGTAATTTGAGGTTTTAATAAGTAAGAGCTTCATTGAAGCCTCATTGATCTATCACATTATCTAAGTGAGCAATATGGAAACTAAAAGAAAGAAGGACCATGTTTGTGGGAATACAACTAACTCAGTAGCATGTTAGGATAAAAACGTCATTAGTTAGCCTTGTATCAACGATATATGAATTTGGGTCTAGAAGAGAAATAAGGAAATAATATTTGGAGTACAAGGTTAGCTAATTTTGCATGTGTTAGAGAGGTATTTGAATTCAAAGAAATTATTTTCTGGTGTGCTTGTCATTTTGATCCAAAGACCAAGACTATCAAGCTTAGTTTGAAGAAGAACCCAACTCTATTAACCCCTAAGGTTTTCAAAAAGACGTTGAGGTTGCTAGAACTAAACATAAAGATTAAATTTTCTAAGGAAGACAACATTCTTGATTCTCAAGGTGGAAAGATAAATATAATTCAGGAGTTCATGTTGCATTTTACACAAGTTATGTCCAACCTCTCTTATATTGACATCTATTTATTGGAAAAGCCCTAAAGATATTTCTCTTGGTTATTCACCTACATTATGGGGCATGAACCAAAAGTTAATGTACCTAGGCCATTTTTGTATATAATGTACTTCTATTTCAAGAAGGGTGTTATTTCAAATGGGCTTTCTTTTCAATTTGTTAATATTCACAAAGCCCAAAGGTTTTTATGACGACTTACCTGGTGATGACTATATTTTTCTACAATTCGTCCAACTTACCTCACAAAAGTAATATGAATCATGAGATAAAAATTTTACAGTTCGACACCCTATTCTATGGAGACGTAAGGATCCATTCCATTTTTACCTTGTTGAAGATCATTTTTCTATATAATTTAGGCATATGTTAATAGGGCACGAGCCCCAATTAGTATATTTAGAAGCTCAAATTTTTTTTTGGAAAAAAGGAGTGCATGAAGAAAGGATAATCATACATATATAAGACTATATGATTATGAAGATAAATCCATATTGGTGACTTATGTTTGTTTTGAATAAATATTTGGTTATATAATTTTGTAGACAATTTCATTCTTGGTTAATATTTTTTTATAAGAAAAAGAAAAGGTAGTTTATTTCACTTCTATATAATGTGGGATATGTCACAATAAGGAATTTTTCACATCTTGCAAAATTTTCTAAATTATAGAAATATTTCAATTTGGATGAGGTTGAATTTTCTCAAGGATTCAATTCTAAAGGATTTTTCTCAAAGAATTTGGCTTCTATAAGGTATAGAAATTAGTTCACAATGATATCAGAAGAAAGAAAATAAAATAAAGTTGGAACATCAAAGGAGAAGGATATAACAATATTATTTGATGATATAGTAACAAAAGTGAATACCAAATTTAAAGAAAGGACCAAAAAAATAGAGAAAAACCCATTTCAGCTCCATAAACTCGATATAGTTTCTCCTCGGCTCAGAAAAGACAAGGCCACATTAGAGTCCAAGGAGAGAGTAATGAATGACATTCTGGTGGAGGTGATGGAGAAGAACCACCCACTTGAGTTAGCTTGGAAAGGTCTCATATAGTCACTTAATCTAAAAGCAAGAGCTATAGCAAGAAAGGATTGCAACAAGCAAAGGAACCCACAAATATGGAGGTAGACAATGCCATTGTTCTTGATTGGGTAGCATTATGCATGATTGAGAGTCATAATTTAATCGAAGATATAACTACTAAAGATTTGTCCATTTGAAGAACAATCATTGGCCATGCACAGTCCCACTATGATAATGCTGGTAAGAAATTGCGAGTTGTGAAGATGCGTATGAAAAATAAGAAAATCATTAATAAATGAAATATTAAAGTTGACATTTCAGGAGTAGGACCATTAAGACTCCTAAAACTACACAAGACTACAGGAGACACCCTTTTCCATTGTCACTGAGCAACAAGTAGAAAATATGAGGCTGAAAAGAAAGATAAATGAGTTGGAAGAAACTCTTAGTGTAACAACTCGCCTTACCCAACACCCGGAGTAGGAGGAGATCACTATGCATACCCAATCTTCAAATTGTTGTTATGAAAATGGGGTATACAAATTTTGACCTTTCCCAAGCTTATCTAAACTGAGAGTAACATTTTCCATTTCATTCGGCTCGTCGAGACAAATCTGGTGCTATAAATTTTTCCTCAACCCAACCCCCGAATTGTGAGATATTTCCTCCCAGATATTTTAACCTACCACCTCAGCAGGATGCCACGTGGTAGTCCACCATTGTCTTGCGTAACCATCAATATTTTAGATCATTTAGGATCAATCTCCTCCACTTACTTGCTAAAGCCCTTTATTACATTAGACTGGATCTGATGATCCTTGATAACCATGCCGTCCTGATACCTTCATCCTAACCCTCCTTATTACCTTTAAGATGATGTTTAGAGACACATCTTCCCTCTCCTTCCATGCCGATAGTTCCTGAGCATGCTTCTTTGAGATTCGCAGGGGCCGTGTCATTAGGCTTACATGTTGGTGGGGCCGTATGGCCTACTCTCCCATTGTTACGCCTTTATACTCTTACTGCCATCGCATGTTATCCCTCGTCACCCCGCTTCATTCACCGTGATGCCTCCTCTGCTACACCTCTTTGTTTCTCCACGTCATAGTATCAAGCCGACCTGTTTGGAAGGACCTATTCTCCAACAATTAGATACACAATCCACCAGGGTGGTATTACTTACATAAACCTTCCAGTTTCCTCCTGATGTTTATAATTGAATCCTTACTTTAGTCTTCTAGAGTGAACTCATTAGGCTGACTCGACAGGTGGGCCAATTCTTGACCAATAGCACCATGGAAGTAGTGTGGGCCCTGCCACAAACCCACGTTAGATCGTCCAACAAGTCCTTTCCCAATGCATTTGATTATTCCCGTCCAAAATTTCTCTAGGGTGAGACTTCTGGTGGTGGTGTCAAGTGACACAGCTTCTATCCCAGCAGTTCCCCATTGCACTTACCCCTTTTCTTCCGGGCTAGATATTATGGGCCACCCTTCCAACCAATCGGGTTACTTCCAAGCTCATATCACCCTGCCGATATCATCCTGATGTTTTACCCAAACTCTCTTTTGTCTGCGCCCTTGCAAATGTTCCAAGGTGAGCCTAAATGGGCCGAATTGTAAAGAGGGTCCACCTTTGACCAATTGCAGGACTTCTGGGCCAATGTGTCAGTCAGCTCATCTTAACTGACGTCATCCCCCCAATCCAATAATAATACTTTGTCCAATCACTTTAAATGAAATCATGTCGTGCCAATGCGAAGCTTCCATGACTAGGGTTATTCCTAGTTAAGGATAAGGTTGGCCGATTATATCTTATAATTTCAGGGCACAATCAATCCTACGTCGCATCAAGATTTCCTTCAATCTATGCCATGGATCGACCAAGGGAACCTTACCCAACCTTATGTGATTCATCAGACATGGATATTTACAATCGTCATAAGAGTAAGTCTCGACCCTATCAAATTTCCCCGTGTTGGTTATTTCGACCATGGCTAATTCTAAGAGGTCCTGTAGACCACTAGATCAATGCCAATACTCAGTGCTGACATTGATGGTTTATTGAGGTACCCTATAGTGCTACCCCTCCTGAGCTTGAGCCAATTTAACTCCAAGGAGTTCCTGGATCATCTACATTCCCCGTTCTTAGACATGGAATTCTAGGCATGATGGAGTAGGTGATTTTGTGGCCCTTACCTACCACGGGCTTGGTGCAAACTCCTCAAAGTTCTCCACCTCGCCTACCACGCGCCAAGGGTTCCAGATTCCAACACAGGCCTGTAAGAAACCCCATGATGCTATGTAAAGACTTATGGGCCTGAGCTAGTTATGCCCTGATGCTAGCAGAAGATATCCATGTTGAATATAATGCATGGTTGGCGAAGCCTATTTGCATGGGTTTTGACTTTACCTACAGTTAAAGGGAGAACAACCCTTCCAACATTTAGACAACACCTTTTCCACAGGTTCAAGGGCTTATATCCCGATGAAAGAATATCCATGAATATGCACAGAACCTGCCAAATGGGAAATCTCTTATGCAATTATATCATGTTAATAAAAAGGGTATTTATACCTAATGTTCCTAGTTTCATTCCAATTTCTTTTATCTCCTTCTATGACCTATAGCATGACATGATGTTTTATGTTATTTATTTAAGTGCTATTAATAATCCAAATGAATCATGGTACATAGATCAAGAGTTCAACACAAAGATACAACCCAAGCTAACCAATGTATATGTCACTTTATTTTATGTTGCATGTTAGTTTCCATGAACCATAATAACTAAAAATTTAACACAACACCTCATTCTAATGAAAATAAGTATATACATTCATTAAGTATGATTATAAACATTGTTAATTTTAGAGATTCCATATGCAAATAGGTGTTGAGTCTCAAAAGTGTTTCCCATATTCATACATATTCCCATTATGTCATAACCATTCAGCTCTTATTTCATAGTCATCTGACCTAAAACCCTACATCAAGTAACCATTTTCATAAATATATGGGTTAGGATCCTTGTCTTCCAAAGTTATTTATTTTATGTATTTAAAGTGAATTTATGATTAAAAACTAGAAAATTAACATAGTTTCATATATCTATATATGTGTTATGATTTTTGTGACATGTGTAGGTCAAAAGGAAGCTTCTAAAAGACCTTTATGTGGCCTCCCATAACCAAATTCGAATTTGAGTGGAGAAGATCATGGGATCATGAGGACATGTGTCTCATTTCCTTTTTGTATTGAAATTCTAAGAAGATATGTGTCTCATTTCTTATTTGTGTTGAAACTCTAAAAATACATGTGTCTTATCATTTCCTATTTTGATTGTAACTCTAGAGATGGAGGGAGAAGATCATGGGATCATGAGGACATGTGTCTCATTTCCTTTTTGTGTTGAAACTCTAAAAAGACATGTTTCTTATCATTTCCTATTTTGATTGTAACTCTAGAGATGGAGGGAGAGATTCATGGACTCCCATTAATGAGATAACTTCTCATATTTTGTATAAATAGGAGAAGCTTTCTCCTATCATGAGTAGTAGTGAAAAATTAGTGAAAAATAGGAGAAGGAGAGAAAGGAATAGAGAGTGTTTTGTAACAAAGCTTAAGATGGAATGGGATGTAGATTTGTGAGTTTTTCAATAATGAAGTTCAGTTCTTTGATGCTGTTTTGATTACAACTTTAAGGAGCTGAAGAATTTCACCAAATTGGTAGCAGAGGGCCCCTACTATTCAAGGAGGTTTTACATGTTTTCTAGATAAGTTATTTTCAATTCTGTTTTGTCATATTTCCTTACTTAGATTGCTTTCTGAAATCATAGCTTTTAGCATTATGTTTCATGTCATTTGCTTAGATAAAGGATCCTCATGATATTACAATTAGTCTCTTTCTCAAGTTCTTCCAATACATCTCTATTAAATGAATGGGATTCAATTGTGATATTCTGAGTTATTAGCATTTCATTTTCTGTTATTTAGTTAAAAAGAAGATCCTTATTATACTGTAGTTAGTCTCTTTCAAAAAATTTTCCAATAAACCTCTAATTCACGAATGAAACTAAGTTGTAATATTTTGAGTTATTGATTGTTTTTCTTCATAGAAGATCCTTATCACATTATGATTAATCTCTTTCAAAAATCTCTTCCAATAAACCTCTAACTCATGAATGAGATTTAGTTGTAATGTTATAAGTTGTTTCAGCATTTCCTTTTATGTTTTAGGAGATCCTCATTGCATTAGAATTAATCTTTTTCACAAGCTCTTCCAACAAATCTCTAAATAAATGAATCAGATTAAGTTGTAGTGTTTTGAGTTACTTTTCATTTCATTAATGTTTATTTAGAAGCTGTAATATCCATGGATTAGGACTCTGTTTTCATCATTTTCTAGTTAGGAACAGAATTTGCAAATAAACTCTGTTTTAATTCATTTATTAACATTTCATTTTCTCCCTTGTTGACATAAATCTAACTCCATGTTTTTAGCATAGAGTAGCATACTAAGAATCAAACATAAAAACCCCAAAACATCAATAAAACACTAAAAACAACGAAGTAAGAAAAAGGGATACTTAGGCACATATAGTGCATCACACTTCATCAGTTTACTAGCCCTGGTTGATAATTTATGTTAGCAATTTAGGACACTAAATTGACTATAAAATAGGTTTACATGAATTTTACATAACTATAAGTGTCATCTCTACATAGAGGTGCATCCACATGTTCATCATATTAATAACAAAAATATAGTACCAAGTCTAGAACTATTGCAACTAGAAATGAATCATGATTCACCAACAAGAAACATGCATAAATGGATACATATATTTGGATTTGTAGGGAGGATTAATATGGGGCAAGGAATCTCCACCCAACCATAGAAAAACGCAACCAAACTTACTTGGAACTGTCACCCCCGAGCCAGATTCCAAAGTTTGAGGGGGGTGCTTGCTTAAGGGAATAAATCATACACTGCCAACTGAAGATAGGGAATCCCAAAGGACCTCTTCCTAAATCCCACCAGTTGTCTGTTACCATATTTTTCAATAAAAGGATTCCATAGGTTTTATACCTCACTGTAAGTGCACACACAATGATTCAATCCCTTCCAGGATGTTCATAATCCACTGTAATCGCAAGGAAATAACCGGAGGCCTTCAATAAAATCCTCCTTTGATTTAAATTTAGGATTAGCCTCTTCCCAACTTTTCCATGCCTCCAAATCTTGTTATCTCAACCCACAACCTCCAGGGGACCCAAGCTGTTAATGGGCTCCAAATATTACATCCAACCCTATAACCTCCAGGGACCCAAGTTGTTACAGGTCTCCAGAGACTTTATCTCAACCCACAATCTCCAGGGACTCAAGGTGTTACAAGGCTACGAGGATCCTATCTCAACCCAGAGCCTCCAGGGAACCCCAAACTATTATAGGGATCCAAAGGCTAAAAAATCAACCCACATTCTTCTAGGGAACATGAGGACCAATCCCCTTCTCTTATTTTCTCGCCTTCTTGTTTATCAAACCATTGTACTCTTCCTATTCTCTTCACTTCACGTTGAATGTTCTTCGTTGGATGTCCAAGGTGGTGCCTTCTCTAACTACCTCCAACCTCCCTTCGAATGGCCTCTCCTACCTTTTTTTCCTTGTTTTTCAGGGTTTCTCCCTCCCCCGTCCTTGTTTCCTTCCCGGTATCATCCTCCATAAAATTTTGTCCTCTTTTCCTTGCTAAGGTTGTCAAGTGTATGGGCCCCATGTCCTTTATTTTGCAGCTCATTTAATTTAAGAGCGAACCCATTAAATCATGCACCCACCAACCTTTAATGGTTGTCCAAGAAATTTAGGTTTCTTCTCTGCAAAATAAAACCTCAATCATCCCATGCAAGTAATCCTCCTTCCCAACTCTGGAATATGTGTCCCTTGACTTATTAACCCCCCCCCCCCCCCCCCTCCCCCCTTTTTTTAAGTGGGGAAGTCACACTTAGTACTATGGCTCTATTCATGACCCCTTTAGCTATTCAAGCACCTAAATCTACAAAAACAATAACACTCGACACAACCCAAGAGATTAAGAAAGTGTCACAATTATTAAGTGGTATCAGATCTTATGTTGTAGCAAGAAACTATAGATTATTGAGGAAATCTGAGAGATATCTCTACATATGAGAAATTCATCTTAAAGAATTTCATTTTTTGAATATTTAAAGAAATATATTGAACATGATAAAAATTTGTTGAAAATAATTTAATGACCTTATTTAATAGAATAAGTACTCTTACCGATTCTCAAAGGACCCAACAAGGCCTCCCATCAAGCAAGAGAATCAAGCAAATGAAGGAAGATTGGTATGCAAGGATAAAAATGTTACAATATGCCATATCAAAGTGTTTGAATATTGATGACCATAGGATAAATGCTTTCTTTAAGGCCATAAAAGTATTTAAAAAAGGTACACAAATGATTAGGGACTCAATGATGATCCTTAAAGATGTATTACAAGAATACATAAATGTTATTAAGGAAACATGGGGAAACAATTTCGACAACTTGAATTATTTTCTAGAAGCTTAGATCAAGAAATTGCTGGTCACATTCGTCAATGAAAATGAAGACTAATTAGCAACTACAATCAGATGCTAAGGATGTAAAGGAGGAAATTTTTGTGCAAAGAGTAAAATAAGAGATAATGGTCTTGCTTATGAAGGAGTATATTCAAGATTGGCTTAAAAAGTATTTTTTTTAAATCCCAAATAATTTCTTTGGAAGCTATATTAATAGACATCTAAAGGCCAATATATACTTCTATAATAGCTGCAAGACGAGAGAGCATATAATTCTTTCCACTAATCATCCTCCTGCAATTTTGTGAGTGTCCTTTATCTTGTTTTGAAGCAATTCCATTTCTTCCTCGCTAATATTTGTTCATCCATATTTATAATTTTTTTTATATATTTTTAAAGTTGTTCCCTAATTGTAGTTTCTCTCATTCTTCCAAGTACCCTCATATTAACTGGTCCAGAGGATCCTAATCCTAGTCCCTTAAAGATGAACTCCTTTACATTTTACGTTTAAGTATCATGATTTTTTAAGTTTTGTAGGCACTTAATTTATTAAAAATCTTAAAGGATTTAAAATTATACTTTTATTATCACGGAGAACTATTTTTGCGAGGGCATGTCATTTGTGGTTTTGGAGACTTTTATATAAGCAAAAAAATCTCATGAATGTTCTCCTATGAATTTTTATGATCTTTAACTATATGAAAGATTCTTAGAGCTCTCTAAATATCTTGATCATATTCTCATATTTTGTTTATTGATTTACTTCAAATATTTTTTCCTCATGATGTGGGAATAGATATATTACAATTAAATGAATCCTCAGAGTACATTTATTTCTAATAGCACTTTATTTTTATTTTTATTTTAAAACACTTGGTCCAGTCATAGGTGAATGTGATAAATGATTATGTTTCTATGCTTCGAGTTATTTATATATATGAGTGAGAAAAAAGAGGAGTACTACTTCTATAAAAACACATAGGAAATATGAAAGTAGGTTCTAGGAGGTTGAATATTTTCCCTGACAAAAAAAGACATCAATTATGATGTGTCATGATGATGTGGCATTGTGACATGGTAAGATGATGAGGATTAGAGTGCACAATGACATTGAGGTGGAAACTAAGGAAGAGGTGATGTGGACTTAAGGTATCGAGAATTAAGATATAAACTATTAGGTGTTACCAATAATACTAAAAAAAATTGATATATCTTTTAATTAACATATATGTGAGGTTCAAGAGCCATTGAGTGACAAAATATTTGGATGTCAAGTATCAATTGATACATCGAGGTATCTCCATTGCAACTCTCCAATCGTGATGGAACTCAAAATGGCAGATGATAGGTATATGGATTTTTGTTAGTTTCTAGATCCATAAATTGGTTTAGATTAGGATAAAATTAAAGGAAAGCAAGTTAATTTGGTAGAATTTTTCTTAGAGGGTTGGTTGGTCGATATGACAGTCAACAAACTAGGTATGTCGATTGGGTAGTTGGCATGCCATGTACAATGGTGACACATGGATGAAAGGGCTCCATGTGTTTTCCAAGTGGCATGGTACAAATGTTGATGTGGCACTTAAAGGAGAATATTTAGATAGACACAACTTTTTTTCTAGAGTATAGAATTAGGTGTTCCTTATATTGTTGGAAATCCATCAACAACAACAAGATGATGGTGGTCTTGGAAATGAGTTTTGAGGTGATTGAAGAAGAGTGTTTTTTATAACCCCACTTCCATAAGGTGACCTAAGAGGTTGGGTCTAGAAACCCCACATCCTAAATCGTTAAATTAAGGGGATGGGTATGTTACATAGTGGAATTAGAGAAAATGTTCAACACTTGAACTGAATGTTCTTAAGAGAGATAAAATTAACAGATAAGTGATGTAAACACAAGGCCTAGAGAGATAGAAATGCACCACAAAGATGAATCTATCAGAGTAGAGTTCAAACACTGGACTTAGATGATATAGATATATAACATGAAATAGATTGATAATGTTGTGGATCAACATGAGGCATGAATTTCCAGAGATAAGATCACAAATACCAAATTACCAAAGTAAGAGATTAGAAGTATATCACAAAGAAAAAATTTTAGAGAAAGGAGTACAACATTAAGGTTGTGCAACATAGGAAATAGGATTATTGGATACAACAAAAGGGTTGTATAGACCCAATATTTATGGTAAGAGCATTGTGACATGTGTAATAGATCTTTGTCAAGAGATTAGAAAAGACTACTAGCTACAATGAATGAAGAATTTTAGTGGAATACCGGTTTCCAAATTTGTGAAAGAGGATACACTTATGGTGCTAAATATAATTTCTTTCATTCAAACAACTCCATTGGATGATAATTGAAAAATCACATGGCCATGTGATACAATCATAATTATGATGGTGAATATATTAGCTTATCTCTTTCTATTTTCATGAGGTTTTGAAAGGACTATTATATTTCGATAAATAAAGAGCATAGACATGATATATTTGAAAGAGATTGAATAACCAAGACTGCATATGAATTGATAGTCATTATGAAAATGGTATGCTAGGTGCATATAAACATGTTGGATGCATACAAAAATAAACGAGCATACATATCACATGAATGAACACTCAAAGTAGCTTTCTGTCACAAGATGATTATGATGACTAAACATGGTTAATGATGGGCATGTAACTAGAAGAAGGTTGATTGTATGGCTAGAAAATATAATGAGGATGTTGCATATAGTTTTGTGGAGATAATGCTATGGATAATAAAGTGGTGATCGATAGGTTGGTAAAGAGGAAAGCAAGAACCCTACCAAAGGATACTAATTAATCATGTAGCACCCAATAACCACTAAAAACCATGCAGGTATGGTTTTAGAATGCTCACAATATCGGGAGGGAATTAGGTAAGAATTTCCTTAGTGAAAAAAAAATAATATTAGAAATGATATGAATGCATGGTTGGCAAGAAAATCAAGAGATGGCATTGGCCATGCTATGGGTGATGTTAATGGTCACCTAAAAATACCATGCTTCTTGGAATAAATGATTCCTTGATGCCTGCTACCATATGGAAAAGGATGACATGTTATGCACATGCATATGATGCATGTCAATGAATGGTTATAAGTTCTCATAAGGAAAGTTGTTATTACATTTCATAGATGTAATGAATGATGAGAAAAGGTGTAGGTAGCGCATATGCATGTTAGTGTGCTTGATTGAAGGCCTTGTTTAAATGCATGGTTGAGTGGATAATGTGCATGACTATTTATGAATATGCATAGGAAATGGATTGGTAAGTAGCTAAAATGATAAAGTTGAAACTGAGACCATATCAAGGGTTGATTGATGTTGAAACTAGGAAAATTTTCATGCTGATGTAGTGACATATGAATGGGACACCAAGTAGTTATGATTGAGGAAGCATAGTTATGAATAATTAAGAAAAAAATTGAGTATTTTCACACTTTTAAAATAGAGTTGATCTAATGGTTTAAATGTGTTTGCACATGAATAATATGTTGAAATGCTAATTTGGTCTTGTGAAATGTATGTGTTATGTAGAAGTATAGGATAGGTTTAGGAGAGAATTTCAAGCCTAGGTTAACATAACTACTCAAGGAAATGGAGTAGAGTTGCTATGAATTTCAAGATACACAAAAGACTTAGAAAGGGACAACCCTTGACTCTCTTCCCTACTAATGTTTTATTAGGGATGAAAGAATTAAAATGAAAAAATGATACAAGCATGCAAATTCTTGATTGATTATTGGTTCCTAAAAGATATTTGAAAAGAGTAAATGAGTAAAATGAATTGGCTATTGAAAAATGTTGCGAGACATGTTTTCTTTCAATTAATTTGACTAATAGCTAATATGTGAATGAATTTCTGAATTGGGAAAGGGTGCAAGTTTTTCTTAGAACCTTGATATTTAATACCACTTAATTGAAGTGAGGTTTGAATCAAGGAAGCACCTTCAATAATACAAGAACATTAGGGAATATGAAAAGATAATGCATATCGAAGAAGGCTGAAGAAGGAGCTAGATGAAATCCTTGAGAAACCTTTAGCTCAATATGCATAGTGATTGCAACCATGTAAGTATGGAAATAAACCATACTACAACAATTGGTAAGTTAAAAGAATTAGGTAATAATTCCTTAAAGTTGAGTTTGTATTGTTATAATACATTTTTAATTGAATATATATATTGAATACCAAATAGGGGTACAGTTAAGGGGGGATAATTCTAGCACATAATATTTAGTAAAGTCTTAGAAATCTATGTGAACTGTCTTGATATATAGGAGTTTTATCAGTGAGTAATACACTCATAAGTGAAAGAGAATTTATGGTGGATGATGTAGTAAGGAAGTGTTTGGATATGAATGGTGTTCAAAATGCTAGTAAGGCACAATGATATGAATACGAATTTTGACCATGGTGATATGAAAATGCATGCTTGTCATATAATACTTAGTGGAATATGATAGTGGTATGGTTACATTCGATAAGATCACGATTTCTTACATTTTAGCGGTATGTGTGTGTGTGCGTGTGTGTGTGTGTGTGATGTAGTGAATGCATTCCTTCCTATATAAGGCAAACATTAATGTAACCAAGTGTCATGAAAAACAGTGACTATTAATATTTTTGAAGAACTGTTAAGTGATAAAGTAAGTTGTGTGAATCCCTCACTCCCATAGAAAGTAAAGTGGGAGAACAAATTTGCTAATAAACTTTAAGATAGATATCTCAATAGAGAGATTGAATATAAAACTCTTAGCCTTGAGCTATTTTGATTTATCTAGCAAGACAAGTTTGATTTCCATATGAATGTCTCTTTGAAATGAGTGCGCTAATATTATGATTATGTAGTGTAATTAAGCTCTTTTTATTTGGTATATAACACAATTGGATTGATTAAATTATTGGTCTTGAAGGCCAATTTAGTGGCTACTGTAAAATAATATGCTGAAATGGGTTTATATGTGAGAAATTAACAATATGTAGCTAAGTGGGAATGCAGATTGCATGTAGAGTGCCTTGGGTATGGCCTGGAGTGTAAGCCCTTGATGAAGGATGAAAATGTTACCACCTACAAGTAACTAAAATTTACGGGATAAATATCATGTTTCTAAGACTTGGATTTTGTATGAAGCAAGTGTGGAAGACTAGATTTCCAATCAAAATTCTTATGATTAATCTCATAATAACTGCATGAATGTGATACAAGTGAGACAATAAACCTAACCAAGAAGAGCAACTAAAGGTTATGAAGCAGAGAACCTAGGAACATTGCCAATCAAGTGGCATTAGAAACCTATGGCATGCCTTGATCACTAGGAGTAATGACAAATGAACAGTGTTAGAGCAAGTTGGAAATATTATTTGACTGTAAGACTCTAACAAACTCTTAAATATTCCTATGCAGAAAAACCTTGGTTAGGTAGATCGCTCAGGGAAAGGGATTAATTGACCCCAAAATGGTGAATAAATACTAGGAAGAGGAGACTTGTCACACACTCACAAGATCATGTGTGTGAATGGGCGTCTCAAATGCAAGTTGTGAGCTAAGCTTGTTACTTGTAGAAGCTTGATGAAATGAAGAATAACCATACATATAAGTGCTGATTTGAAATTTCATTTATTGAAATGCATGTTTCTTTGTAGAAAACTAGATCTCTTGTATAAATATTAATTGTTGCATTGAAAATGGTTAGAACACATATGTTCTTTTGTTTTCCTGATGTAGGTACTAGATGGAACATTATAAGTTTGGAAATAGCCAATATGTGAAGAAAAATTTCATTGCTGAAGCATTGGGAAAGATAAGTAATTTGAAAATGATGTTGATATGCAGTAGTAAGGATGCTGGTAGAGTTTAAAGGAAGCATTTCATACACTGTTTTAGTAAGAAATTTTTATATTTAAATACTAATTACTATTTCTATACAACTAGGCTTTAATGCAGGTGAATTGGCATTGGATATGGTAGACATGTAAGGCCATAGAGAAGACTGAAACCTAATATAGTGGCAGAAAATGTGCTAAGAAATGGGGAACCTCATGATGAGAAATCTAGGTCCCTTGATAAAAAAAATTATAATATAGAATTTAGAAGAGCGCAGTGGCGGGATGCAAGGGAAGTGTGTGCAAATGCACAAGAGAAAACCCATGCGAATGAAATTGAACCCCATGTGAGGAAAAGAGCATCACTCTAAAAAGGGGAAATTAAGAACCCATTGTGTCATTGCATACTTGCATGGAAAGGAACATAATACTTTAAAAACAAAGGATAAGCACCAAGGACTACTAGAACAATGAGGGGCTCCCTTTTTGTGTTATGCATTTTTTTTCTTTTCTTTTCTTTTCAGGCGTGTAGGACATTGAGTAAAACAAAGAAGAAACACCGAGGGACTACTAGAACAGTGAAGGGATCCCTTTTTGTGTTGTATAATCCCATAATGGCCATAGTTTGTTGTGATAATAGACCTAAACGTAGTAAATAAAGAGTGGGATCTTGATTCCTGTATGTGCAAGGTAGTGGTTATCCCTACTTTATTTTCAACAAAATACCTTTCTGGTAATGAAATGAGATTACTATTTACTATTCTAACATTTTTTATATGTTGGTTTATCATGTATGTTTTAATGAGGAGATGGAACAATGTTTGATTATGCTTGGTTTCTAGATATCATTTCCTCATGTATGATCTCTGCATACAAAATAATTTCCTTGAATTATATGTTTCTTATGAGTATTTTTGTAAGGATGCCAAAGTTATGGAGGTGGATAAATAATGCTGAAATAATAACATGGAAGAGTAGATGAAAAGCACCATGTTGCTGGAAAAACTAGGGAAGTATCGAGGAAATTTATTGCATAAAAGACGGCACCCGAAATGGCATAATTCTATTGAGAATGACACTTGTAATGGTGTGAACATTGGGGAAAGTGTTCCTTTAAGGGGAAGGGGATTATAACACCCCAAACTTTAATCTCCCGTGAATATTTTAATTGTATTTAATTATGTTCACGATTCCTATATGAGAAAGTAAATGTAAATGGGTTAAAAGACCCAAAAAAATTGTAATTATGTTCTAATAACAAATGATGAATAGATGAAGCCATGATATAGGACATGAGAATCCATGAGGAGGAGGGAACCTAACAAGAGGGATTTTGGGAATTAATCCCTACCAATAAATTACTTGGTTGAGGAAATACTCAAAAGATCTAAGATTTTTAACTTTCTCAAGAACAATATATAATGGGAATGTGTTGTATTATCTACCACATTTATGGCTATAACAGGTTGTACCCCAACTATCTTATCCAAGGTATGAGAATAATAACACAAGAATACTTCTAGATTCTAACCATAAGCCTCTGATATGATACCTATGGACAACCTTGATAGGAAAATCTATCAGGGAAGAAACCTATGAAAGAGGAAGGTAAGGAGAGATAGAGAAGCTTGCGCAAGAAACTAAGAGGAACATATGTGGGGAAGGGGAATGAAAGAGAAGGAGGAGAAAAATTTCAAGGATAAAGAGAGGAGATACAATAATTGTGGAAGATTAGCACTCGTGGGGTGCAAAAGAGAATGGATGAGTTTGAATTGATGAAGGATAATTTCCTTCGTGACTCCAAACCATGGTATTGAGTGAGAAATGCCCTCGTGGCTTCTTGGTGGGGCTTAGGGGTGGAAAACAATAACAAATACTGAAATGTAATTGAACCTATAATGGGGTGGAACGTGGTTCACCTTCATCCGTTGTAAGAAGTATTTGATCTTAATTATACAAGTGCACTTATGGACTTTAAATATATAATGTAAATAATGTTCAATGAGAATAAATGATGATTAATGAATTGTGTATATTTATTTGATTATTTTCTAAATGGACAACATGATATATGTGATGCCTATTTATGATAAAATGGGTAAATTTGGTTGTAACTGATGTATAGAATCCATATGCCAGCTTGTGGATCTTCATGTGCTCTTATGATGTGTTCTCAGGGGAATACAACTATTAGAATTTGTTCATTGTTATTGTCAATGTTATTTGCTATTACCATGCCTTTTTTAACTAAGAATTTATGGGTGAGAATATAGGGGAGATTAAATCCCCAGTCTCTTGGATAACTTGAATTGTTGGAGGGTTGTGAAAGACTCTTAGTGAGTATTAATTACGAGTTTTGTCAGATTTTGATAGATTATAAGAGCTACGAGTTTGTTGTGGAGAGTATAAGGTACTTTAATGGTGTGGATTTGGATGTGAGAGAGAAAAAATGAATGTAAAGTGAGGTCTCGAAGGAATTAAACTTCACAAAACATTTGATACAAACTAACTACATAATTAATTAAATAACTCTTGAGATAGTGGAAATCCCATTGAAGGGATCGATGTAGGCTTCTGTGGCCTTGAGTGTTATTGTTTTACCTTTATTAGGTCAGTTGATGGATTTAAAAACTATTAAATACCCCTACTTGAATTCTAAATAATTAAAATATTTCCTTGGTTTGGGAGAGGAGGTATGAAGGCTCCAAATGAGACAAACTATGTATAATGATATATTTGGATTCTTGAAATAAGGTATGGTAAATGAAAATGAAATGGAGGAACTTAAATTTCTTATGGTTGGTTAAGACCTCTATAGTTTATGGAGTCTTCAAGGCACCTCATGTTATTGTAAAATTTGCTTTCAATACTTAGATATAGGTAGAGATATTCCCTTTGCAAGATTCACATTATCTTAATTTTAAATCAATAGGATATCTAGGGAATGATCCTGTTGGTTTAAAATATTTTGGAAACTTGGGGTTATAAGCCCTTAGAATTATCCCTTGGTCACATGGTTGATATGAGTCGTGACCAGGAGCCTATCCAAAAGGGGATATTGGGCCTTCGGCCATAAGTTATTGGCTTTCTAGCTATTGGATTTCAGGGGATCATGATAGAAACTATTGAGTAAATTTATTAGGCGTTGTGTGTTGATTAACAAATATGAAAGGTCTAGAAGCTATCAGTTGACATGATCATGGTGTCACATTTTAGGTTTCGACAATACTCCAGGTAGTGGTCAATGAATATCCTTGACATTAAGGGACCCGATACGCCTATTGATCAATAGATGGAGAATCAGGATATGGAAAGTTATACGAAGGTTGGCTATTGGGTTATCAAGTGATAGAATTTTAAGATAACAATGCATAATTTTAATGAAACCCCTCAATACTAATGGAACTTGAAATGTCAAGAGCCAAAAAAATGGAATTACAAAACTTTATTAGATATTGGCTATTGGGTGTTAGGATTTATGAGGTTGGGTATTGTTGTGAAACCAGCTCCAAAAATAGAAGAAAAGAGATATCAACGCCTTAGAAATAAGCCACTTCGAGGGGGCAACCTCCAATACATTACATGAATGAAAAATTCTTGGATGATACAAATGACCAAAACCTCCTTCTATATATGGGAGTCCATGGGGCCATAATGTAATCCTAGTGTGGCCACAATGTAATCCTAGCCGACCTAAAAATAATAATTTAAGGGCACAATAATAAAAATATTGGGGTTACAGGGGTACAACAATAACAATAAGGGGGGCTACACTAACATAATAAGGGACTACAATATTAATATATGGACCTACCATGCCCCTCTCCTTCAAACAAGTGTTGTCCTCAACGCTTCAATAGCTCCGGGTGGTTTTGTATAAAATTATCATCCTCCCATGTAGAATCTTCAATGGGTAAGTTCTTCCATTTGATGACATACTCTGAAATTTATTGATTTCGTAGTTGTCGAGTTCTTGTTCCTGTGACTGCTTCAAGTTCGAATATGGTTTTTCCTTTCTCATCAAGTTCTGGCAATATTGTTTGAAATGGAAGGTTTGTCCCCTATAACCTTCTTTAAGCATGAAACATGGAAAACTGGATGCACTCGCGAATAAGAAGGAAGCTCCAATTTGTATGCCATAGTACCAATCTTTTGCAAAACCTTGTAAGGACCATAGTACTTTGGCGATCATTTATTATCCTTCTTAGCTTGCTTGAGGGACATTTGTATTTATGGTTGTAGCCGTAAAAATACGCAGTCTCCCACATCAAAACTTCTCTCACTGCGATGTTGATATGCCTGTTGTTTCATTCGATTTTGTGACAAATTTAGGTTATCCTTTAAGAGTTGGAGAACTTCTTGTTGATGTTCAATGTGAACCTCCACTACTTGAACCCTATAATTTTCCCTTAAAGAAGATGTGATGGATGGTGGATGATATCCATAAAGTGCCATAAATGGGGTCATTTTTACTGTAGTATGGAAGGAAGTGTTATACCACCATTCAGCGAGAGGTAACCACTTGACCCTTTTTTCTTGCTTATCAGATACAAAACAACGAAGATATCCTTCCAAACATTTATTCACTATCTCTGTTTGACCATCGGATTGAGGATGATAAGATGAGCTATGAGCTAGTGCAGTACCCAAACAAGAAAATAATTTCGTCCAAAAATTTCCTGTAAAAATGGGTTCTCTATCACTTACAATAATCTTCGGGTTTCCATGTAGCTTTTGAATTGTTTCCATAAATGCGGTAGCAACTGTACTCACTTTAAACGAATGAGATAATGCACAAAAGTGTGCATACTTGGTAATTCTATCAACTACCACCATGATGACACTCCTTCCTTCAAACTTAGGTAAACCTATGATAAAATCCATTGAAATATCCTCCCAAAGTTGAATTGGAATGGATAAAGGTTGTAGAAGACTCGGGGTCTTAATTGTCTCAACTTTATTTTGCTGGAAAACCAAATATTCTGCCACAAAATTTTGAATATCATATTTAAGGCCATCCCAAAAAAATTCTTTCTTCACCCTGTGGTAAGTTTTTAAAAATCCCGAGTGTCCTCCTAAAGGAGAAGTGTACAATTCCAAAATAATATTTTGTTTTAGTTTGGAATTCTTGCAAATATATAAGCGATCTTTGTACCATAAGGAATCATTTTTCCAACTAAATGTATCAGATGTACTAGGATCTTGCTGCAATTTTTGAATGAGAGTCCACACTTCTTCGTCCTTCTTCCATTCATCCCTTGCTTCAGTTATCCAATTTGGTTGGATAATTGAAATGGCACAAAGCAATGCTTCCACCTCTTCATCCTTTCTTGAGAGTGCATCTGCAACAACATTTAGCTTCCCTTTTTTGTAGACAATTTCAAAGTCATAACCCAACATCTTTGTGACCCATTTTTTATGCTCTTCTGAAGATAGTCTTTGTTCCAAAAAGTATTTAAGACTATCATGATCAGTTTTTACCTTGAAGTGTCTTCCCATTAGGTAAGGTCTCCATTTATTTAGTGCATGTAGTATTGCCAACATTTCCTTCTCATAAATGGCCTTTTGTAAATACTTTCCTTTGATTAAACGACTTTCAAAAGCAATGGGTCTTCCTTCTTGCATTAAAACAACACCAATTCCATTTCCTGAGGCATCATATTCCACAATAAAGGTTTTTGTGAAGTCTGGCATAGCTAAGACTGGTGCTAGGCACATTGCCTCTTTAAGATGTTCAAAGGCCTTAGTTGCTTTAGGAGTCCATGAAAATGCATCTTTCTTCAATAGTGTTGTTAGAGGTGCTTCTATTCTCCCATAATTCTTAACAAACTTGCGGTAATACCTTGTTAACCCAAAAAATCCACGCAACTGCTTTATGGTTGTGGGGACTTTCCATTCCTTAATGGATTTAATTTTGTTAGGGTCTACCTTAACACCCTCGTGAGATACAATATGACCCAGATATTCCACCTCTTGTACTCCAAAGAAACATTTGGATGTTTTCGCATATAATTGTTTCTCCTCCAATAGTTTGAGCACCCTGTCAACATGTTGAACATGATCCTTCCAAGACCTGTTGTAGATTAGTATATCATCAAAAAATACTAGCACAAATTTTCTAAGGAAGGGTTTGAAAATGGAATTCATCAACCCTTGAAATGTAGACGGTGCATTGGTAAGGCCAAAAGGCATGACCAAAAATTCATAATGACCCTCATGAGTTTGAAATGTTGTTTTCAAAATATCTTCAGTCTTCATTCTAATTTGATGATATCCTGAACGAAGATCCAACTTGGTAAAATAAATTGCTCCATGTAATTCATCCAATAATTCATCAATCACAGGAATGGGAAATTTATCTTTAATAGTGAGCTTATTGAGCTCCCTATAATCCGGACACATGCACCATGATCCATCTTTTTTGTGCACCAATACTACTGGAGCAGAGAAAAAACTTTGACTAGGTTGAATTATACCAGCCTCTAACATTTCTGCAATCATACGTTCAATTTCGCTCTTTTGGACATAAGGATATCTGTAAGGCCTGATGTTTGGAGGAACACTTCCTAGAATCAAATGAATAGCATGATCATGATGACGAATAGGTGCGAGTCCTTTGGGAGTATCAAACACCTTGGAATAATTGTCCAGAACTTTCTAGAGATCTGGAGAAATAGATGATTTTGATGTTGGAACTTCTAGTGAGCATAATGGTGCAATTACGCCCCGTTGTTCTTTCTTTAGAAGCTTTGTCATGACATTAGAGCTTATTATCTTTCCTGGCTTCCCTGTGATACCCCGTAATTCGATTTCCTTTCCTTCCGAAAAAAAAATTCAAGAAAAGTTCCTGAAAATTAAAAGCTACCATCCCCAAAGATTGTAACCATTGCACTCCTAGTACAACATCAGTACCTCCCATTGGGATGGAAAGCATTGGACTATTCAATACATATTCCCCCATGGCTAGCTTGATATTATGGCATTTTCCAGAGCAATTTATAGTTCCTCCATTTGCAACCATCACTTGACATTCTGGTGCTGGGTATAGGAAAAAATTTAATACCTTGGCAACCTTACAATGAATAAAATTATGGGTACTACCCGAATCATTCAACATTATTACCTTTTTCTTCTTGATCTGTCCTTCTATCTTGAGAGTTTGAGGAGTGGTAATTCCTGCCAATGCATTACATGATATGGTTAGACTCATTTCTTCTTCTGCTAGGATTTCTTCCTGGTGTATATCCTCTACTTTTGAATTTTCTTCTTCATTTTCTTCCTCCTCTTCACAATCTATGTAAAATAATTTCTTCTCAACACACTTATGACCTTTAGTGTATTTTCTATCACAACTGTAGCAAAGTCCTTTTTCTCTTTTTTCTTCCAATTGTTGTGGTGTCAACCTTGTAGGTTGTGCAAGTCTAGGAGTAGCAACACTTCCATCTTTATAGATGTGAGTGGTAGGCTTCCTTGTCGCCATAATTTTACATTCAATTTTTCTTGCCAACTTGAATGCCTTCTCCAATGAATCAGGTTCCCAAACGCGAATTTCATGTTGGATGTTATCCTTCAAAGTCCCTATGAAGACATCAATCCTATGTTGCTCTGGAATATCAGTTACCCTTATATTCAATTTTTGGAAGTCCTCAATGTGATCCCCCACTAAACCCTTTTGTTTAAGATTTATCATTTGGCTAAAGAAGGTGTTGCTCTTTGTATCCTCATAATGTGTTATCATTTCCTCCGTAAAAATTGACCAAGTGAATTTTTTTTTTACGGGAGCAAAGCCATCGATACCATACAAATGTATTTTGTTCTAAATGTAAAGTTGCAATGTGTACCTTTTGTGTGTTTTGCACATTATTGAGATCAAAATATTGCTCCGTCTGTATTATCCATGTTACGGGATCCTTGCCATCAAACTTCCTCATATCCATCTTTGGAATATGGCGGTTCTTCAATCCAACATTAGAGTTTATGAAATCACGATTAACATGTATTTTATTCTCATCATAATTTTCCTCTACTATCTTTTCGCCATTAGGAATCATTTCTTGTATCAACTTTGTCAAACCTTCCATGTCCGCTTTTAGATCATTCTTCATGTTTTTTTATGTTGTCTTTCATTTTTTCTTCCATGTCCTCCATCTTAGCTTCCACGCCTTTCTTCCAAACTTCCATTTCATTTTTTGCTACTATTTGTGAGAGCGAAAGTTGGTGCACTTGCTCTTGTAATTTTGATAGATCATGTTGTAATTCTTCATCTTCATGAGTCATAGTAGAGCCTTCTGAAGGCTTGATGGATGTTGAATTATTTTTACAGGGCATTTTTTTAGAACCTAATAATGATATCTATTCTACAATATTCCCTTGGAATCAATTCAAATTGATTCTTCAAACAAGACTTATGCAATTCGGAACAAAATACACAACTTTTTCTTTCTTTTGAGGAGCTCGATATTGAAATTAGATTATCTCTATGATTGCAACCCTTCAATATCTGAAATTTGGTACTGAGGTATCCCTCTGAATCTTGTTTCGAATGCCATAGGTTTGACCTTATTTGGATTCTCCAAGACAAAGTTATGTCCAATCTCCCACAATGACCTAATTATGGATTGGTTCAGTAGAGCGAACTTGTATGACTTGCCACGTGTCACTATTTCATCCTTCGGCTCTGAAATTGATAGCAAAGAAACTACATTCCATTTACTTGTGGCCAATTTTTATGGCACTCCAATACGATGCTCAGAGAGAGAGTTATGAAGCTTTTCCCACGATCACCTCTTTGAGATGAAATTCGGGAGCCTCAAAAAGCACTACCTTCCACAGATCATATCTCCGCAAATATTGTGAACCAAGCTCTGAAATTTTGCGATGAGTTTCCTTGGTATTTCAGCTTTGCACCCTAAAAATTTCAGATTCTGAGATTTTGTAGAAACAACGTTATAGCGAAAATTCCACGATGACCTGTTTATGTTAAATTCAGGAGCCCACAAAATGACCTAACTTCCACAGATCATATATCTGAAAATATTGCGAACCAAGCTCTGAAATTTTGCGACGATTTTCTTCTAGCTTTTGGCTTTGCACTCTAAAAATTTCAGCTTCTGAACCTTCGTAGAAAAAATGTTAGAGCGAAAATTCCACGATGACCTGTTTGGAGTAGCGAAACCCTAGAATCCCAAAGCTCTGATAACAAATGTTGTGAAACCAGCTCCAAAAATAGAAGAAAAGAGATATCAATGCCTTATAAAGAAGCCACTTCGAGGGGGAAACCTCCAATACATTACATGAATGAACAATTCTTGGATGATACAAATGACCAAAACCTCCTTCTATATATAGGAGTCCATGGGGCCATAATGTAATCCTAGTGGGGCCACAATGTAATCCTAGCCGACCTAACAATAATAATTTAAGGACACAATAATAACAATATTGGGGTTACAAGGGTACAACAATAACAATAAGGGGGGCTACACTAACATAATAAGGGACTACACTATTAATATAGGGACCTAACAGGTATCTTGAGGTTGAGAACCAATTATCAGGATTTCCTCCTGATATTGATGATGTCTGGTAAGGTAACACATGTGGCATGCTAGCGAGGCACAAGGTAGGTTTGGGTGACATGACACTAATGTATCATGTTGATGTGGCATGAAGCATATCCTTATTGACATGACATGATAATTTGGATTATAGTGCGTAGTGGTTCTTGGGTGGTATCTAGGTGGCACATGAGGTAGAGGTGAGATGGAATTCAGATATTAAGAATTAGGATGTCAACATAATGGGTAGGACAAAATGGTAGCTACCATGGAATGTAGAATGGTGGCATGTGGGAGAAAGGGATTACATGTAGCATTGTATGGATGTTGATGTGGCACTTGGAGGATAATCTTAAATGGGAATAAACTTGTGTGAATAACATGGAATTAGCTGGTATTTTTATCACTGGAAAGCTTCTAAATGAGTAGAAGATGATGGTGGTATTGGAAATGAATTTTGAGGTTATTGAAGGAGAATTATTTTTGATAAACCCACTTCCTTAATGTGATATAGGAGGTTTGATATAAATATCCCAAATCATAATCAAGAAATTAAGGGGCTGAATATGTTACAAAACAAGGTGAGAAGACAAAAATCTCTCCATTGCAAGATGTATTTATGCTTGAGAATGTATTATTTAGTATGATCGATATATCTTCTTGGTTATTGAAGCCCACTGCCAAGAAGTGATCCATCCAAGGTAAATATTTACTCTTGCAGGGTTCTCATGATTGGAACATTTGTATAAATAATGATTACGTTTTCTAATGCTCACAAGGATGAAGATCAAAACACTAATATTTAATGTGGCCAAATTGATGATAATGTTGGCATTTGAGAATTTGATGTGGAAGTGGATCTAGTGAAGATGAAATTTCTTGAAGAAAACCACCGCTTTGAAGTTAGACTGGTTTGGAATGAAAGGTCACTTTTGATTTTTATCCAAGGCTAGTTTTTGCTTGTTTTTTATGAATGATTCCCAAGGTCTAATTGTGGGCTTGGGAAATGCAAGTGGAAATTTTTCACCTTCATTCGAAAATGATTTTGAAATGGTGTCATTAATATATTCATGTGCTGGTGGCTAACAAGAATCTTTTTAAAATTTGAACAAAGAATTGATTTGAACAAATACTGGTTTAGGATGTTGATTTCTTCATTGTAGTTCATCTCATTGGAGTTGTGATTCAAGTTGGAGAAAATTGATTTTTGCTTGTGAATATTACAAACAAATTCAAACATCAACAAGAGTGGATTTGTTAATTGTGTTTGTATTGTCAGCATTAGAGAGTATTAAATTATTCAATAAGTTAATACTTCATCAATTCAATCCATTCATACCTAAAAATATTTCTTGCAGTTCCACCCTTTATCAATCAAACTCAATAAATGAAAAAATAATGAGAAGAAACATATACCAACTTGAGATTTTAGCACATTAAGGAAAAGAGTAGAAAGTTACTTTGAAATTAAAGGACTTTATGTCACCAAAAATGATCTTAGTCCTTTACACCTATTATATGATGAATTATGGTTATACTCTTACACTTAATTAGAATATTAACCTATTGATGTGTAATGGGATTTTTTGCACCACATGTTAGTGTTGTGATCATGAAAATCAAGAGGAAAACACTAACTGTCTTCCCCACAAAAACCTAAAATTCATCAAGTTGTTGCACATAATGATTTTGTTTCACTTCTTCAACATTCGCTTTGATTCATGTTCATTGAAAGATGAACTGACATTCATTATAGCCTATGAATCTAAATAGTTATTTGTTGAAATATTATACATAAAGGAACATGCTTTCACTTGTTCATGGGATTATATATTTGGAAAACCAAAAATAAACAATGGAAGTAGAGGATATGTTGCATCATTATATAATAATCATCCAAACGTGATGGACCTCATCCAACAGAAGAATGGAGTTTCTCCCTACTTGGAACTAAATTAGGTTGTTCCCTAACCCTTAGATATTTATGTCTTTGTTGTCCCTTGAGACTATGCTGAGATGTAATATGCCCAAAAATGTAATTATTTACATAGAGAGGGAATGCCACAACTGTAATTTCAAAGTAATGTTCCTTTATGAGTTTAACATCTGAGTCAACGACACTTCTACCCATGGGGAATGGTAAGTCATTAATTTCGCCTTCATTATTTAGAAACAATTTCCTTATTTTGTTTGTTCTCCTTGAATTCTATATTTAATGAATGCTTCTATATGGTGGATAATTGATCCTACCCTTATGTTATTATAAGTAACATTTGAACTCAAAGACCTTGATCATTTCAAATAGAGAAAATGAGTCAAGTTGTATTTGTTATCGAAATAAAATCAAGTTCCATATTTGGTTTTGTTTGCTGTATAGGGGTACAATCATATCGAGTAGTGAAGATGCTGATGGAACTCCTTCATGCCGCTATCAACAATTTTTGTAAAATATTGTATCTCCATAATTAACATGGTTAAGACTAAGTATTCTATGACACCATCCTCAAAGCTTATCATGAAGGGTCTCATAAAATATTTGCAACGCATGGAGATAAATAAAGAGACCCCTTCATGGTTTAACAACAACTCAATCCATTGTGCTGCTCTCGTATTAGTTTACCTTGCACATCCAGGTGGGATGATGATGCAAGGAAAGTTGAAGTGGAAAAGGGAAAATAAATACAATAAGTGGAATATGATAAACAATTGAGAACCAATATCTATGAGATATTGACCAGGGAATTGAACATACATGATAATAACAATTCTAATACTGAATATACTCCCAATTTGAGCTGGGTGAATAAGCTTGTGATGTATAGAATTGTGACATTACACAGGTCACTGTAATGAGACAACATATGATGATGAAAGCTACAAAATTATTTAGTAATCATAAATAGGTTAACACTATAGGGGCCTACTATCTCTTGTTGATAAAGTCCATATAAAATAATTTTTTCCTCATTTTGAAAGCAATAAATTTCATCTTTTGGATAATTTTGAGATATTTGAGACCTGCAATAGTGATACCTCTTTGTAACAACAATTAATATTTGCAATAACACCATAAGTATGCTTCCGTCATTGGTGGTGTAAGGAAGCCACTCAATAACAAATCATGAATGGTCTCCATATAGAGGATACAGTGAATGGGTATGAAAGGAAACTAATGCTCATAACTATGTATGTAGGCACCCTTAGTTGATGAAGGCCACAAAACTTGTGGCTTACAAAATCTAAGGCCAAAGAACCTGTGGTAGCTCTGATATCATGAATGCAATTCATATGAACATTAATTTCAAACTCACTAGTTGTAACATCCCTAAAAATTCATAATAACATTTAACATTTATATAATATGAAAATATTAATTTTTTAACATGTTGAAGTCCAGTTATTATATTGATATGCTACGATTAGAATCAAGAATCAATTATCACAATGACTTGTAAAACCCATGAAAATGAAAGAACTATGAAAACAATGTTGAAATTGGAAACAAGAAACAATGAAAATGGCATCGAAAAATGACACCTAGAAAATGGCACCCATAAATGGTACCATAGGGGGCTTTTGATTTATTTTTCCCTTTGTTAAATTGGAAGAAAAATTGTAATTTCATCTCATGACAACTTGTATCAGTTAACTAAGAAATAATGACTTAGTTAGCTTAGGAAATTTGAGTTAGAGGTTAGAGAGGAGGCATGTAGAGTTCTCACATGAGTTAAGGGGGTACATTTACAGTTATTGTGAGTTGTAATTAGTTAACTCAATTAGTTGAGTTAAAATCAGTTTAACTAGTTCTAACTGAGAGATGAGCTAGTGATAGGTTCAGTGAATTAAATTTGATTTAATTCAAAAGTAGTAATCAATTATTTAACTAATAATTCACTATAAATAGTTGTTGCATCTTAGTTCTAAGGAAGGCCCAGTTGAGATTGAGGTTAAAGGGAAGATAACTATCAATTGTATAATTAGAAAATTGTACAAGTCATGCATGAGGTCATCAAGAAAACTTGAAAGGATTTCAAAATCATTAATTGGGATTTCCATAGTTAATAGGGGCTCAATTAGCCCAAGAATGCGTAAGGAAGGCGGGCCAAGACTATGCAAGAAAAAGGTTAAATATTCGACCAAACTTGCTTAGATCACAAGCCAGATTCAAGCAACATTAGAGTGAGACAATTGGCAAGTGAAAGAGTTTCTTTAAGAGAGAAAATAGTTGTATTGTTTCATGATCTCGACTTTATGAAATATATAAATAGTGGGGTTTTGAGAAGTTTATTTCCACAGATACATATTATTTTGTGCATTTGATAATTTGTTTCTCTTACTTGTTATGTGATTGTGTGATCATGTTTTGTTTCTACAAATTATAGAAGGGTTAAATATTTTGTTTTAGTACATTACAATATCATATTGAATCTTGTTGTTATATTTTCTACATGGTACCAGAGCGATATGCATCAAAATAGAAGATAAGAACCCAATTTGTTTTGATCAGGTTCGAATTTGCAGATTTATTCTTCAGGACCCAACAACAGATCAAGATGTCTTTCAATAGATTGAGACTTGAATATTCCCTTGAGGGAAATTTGAATTACATAGCATGGAAGGATAGGATGGAGGTAGTGCTCGAGGAAAACAGATTGAAGGAATTCATAGACACTGATATTCCTGAGCCTGCAACAGCAGATGGTCAACTTCTTGATGCATGTAAGAATAAGGTAACGAAGGCAAGACTGATATTGTTAGGTGGAGTTAGAGATCATATTGTCTCTAGTCTCCAGGGAAAAGAAACTCCATATGCTATGTGGAAGGACTTGGAAGATCTGTTTCATAATAGTAGCAACCATAGGAAGTTGGTGCTGAAAGACAAGATCACAAAGATTAAGATGGAGGAGGGTGAAACAATACCAAAATACGTGACGAAGTTCAGTCAATGTCGAGATGATATTGGAAGTGTTTGTGTGATAATAGCCCAAGATGATTTGGTGAGCATAGCTCTTCTAGGCCTTCCTAAGAGCTGGCATAGTTACCAAGAATTTGTGAATAGGAGGGAGAAGCTACCAGACTGGGAGTGTTTGTGGTCCGACTTGGTAATAGAAGAGATAAGGCAGAGCACCTTAGACAGGATCTCCGACACAGAAAAGGAAGAAGATTTTGCATTGGTCGGAAAAGGAAAGAAAGCCAAGGGAAAGAAGTCCCAAGGTGAAGAGGGCAAGAGAGAATTGTCCAAGGTAAAGTGTTTTCACTGTCACGAGCACGAGCACTATGCCTTGAAATTTCCATAGAAGGAAATCAAGAAGGAGGCTACAGTTGTAGTAGAAAGTGAAGCACTAACTTCACAATTCGAGCTTGATTTTACTCTCATTTCATGCATGGACAACGTTGTAATGCGATGCATGTGGTATCAAGACAACAGTGCTTTGTTCCATATGATAGAGATATCTTCAGTGACTTGGAGTAAAAGGACCTCCAACAAACATAGAGTTTGGAGATGACAGGAGGTATGCGCGACCGACATACGTACAATTACCTTTCAGAGGGAGTCTGGTTCCCCTCTCATACTGACATATTTTTTGTATATTCGAGGACTAAGGAAGAATCGTGTCTCCGTAGTGGTATTGGAAGACGTGGTTACAATGTCATATTTAGAAAAGGAAAGGTGTTCCTTAGACACATCGCCATGGGACGGGTGAAACATATCGATGTACAAGTCAAGAACCTGTATGCTCTCAAGGTCGAAGATTCATGCAAAGCTTTGAAGAGAAAAGTAGAGGTTAGTGACTTGGTGGTTGAGAGGGAGCCTAAATTATCTCTCAACTTGCAGCCCCAGAAGCAGTCTCAGAAGGTTGTGGATTAGCCACTATTGGAGAAGCGAAGAGGAGACCAAGTGGAGGCATCCGATCAAGAAGAGACCTCCAGGAGGGGGAAATTTCAGCCAAGATGGGCAGAGAGAGCACATGCAGCCTTACCTCCAGGTGAGAGGTGGGGTGATGTGAGGAAATAATCCCAAGAGAATAAATTTGGGTAAGGTCCTTTGAGATGGTCTATCTCATTGATCAAACCTGGCTACGAGGAGCCCACAATACACAGTAGTAGGAAGGATTAGTAGGATTGATGAAGTCAGATGTTAGAAAGACATAAATCAGGGTGACAAATGTCAGATACTAGGGCGCAGATCAGAGTTGGCAACAATACAAAGAGCACAAATGCAGAGACAGCAGCAATGCAAATTTTTCAGTAGAAAGTGCAGTAACCTATAGCAGTCATAAACTTCGATGACAGATGAATCATACTGATTCAATTTTTTTGGAGGTTTTCAGTTTTAGGAGTTGCAACAGCAAACAATACTAGAGAAGTGTTGCATGCAGAACATTCCAAAGGTACCGGAACGGGATAAATTAAATTCCTTTCTTGTTGAGAGGGAAATTTGAACAAGAAACAGTGAAAATGACATCCATAAATGGAACCCATAAAATGGCACCCATAAATGGTACCATAGTCGACTTCTGATTTATTTTCCCTTAATTAAATTGGAAGAAAAATTGTAATTTCATCTATTGACAACTTGTATTATTTAACTGAGTCAGGACGACTTAGTTAGCTTAGGAAATTCGAATTAGAGGCTAGAGAGGAGGCATGTAGAGTTCTCCCGTGATTTAAGGGGGGCAGTTATATTTATTTGTGAGTTGTAATTATTTAACTCAATTAATTGAGTTAAAATAAGTTAAACTAGTTCTAAGTGAGGTCCAGTGAATTAAGTATGATTTAATTCACAAGTAGTGATCAATCAGATAACTAATAATTTGATGTAAATAATTGTTGCATGTCAGTTCTACGGAAGGCTCAGTTGAGATTGAGGTTAAAGGGAAGATAACTACCAGTTGTATAATTAGAAAATTATACAGGTCATGCATGAGGTCATTGAGAAGGCTTGAAAGGATTGCGCAATAATTAATTGGGATTTTCCTAATTAATAGGGGCTCAATTAGCCCAATAATGTGTAAGGAAGGAAAGCTAGGCCTAAGCAAGAAAAAGGTTAAATATTGGACCAAACTTGCTTAGAGAGCAAGCTAGATTCAAGCAAGATTAGAGTGAGATAGTTGGAAGAGTGCAGGAGTTTATCTGAGAGAGAAAAGCATTGTATTGTTTCATTATCTTGAATTTATGCAATATACATATAGCGGGGCTTTGATCAGTTGCTTTCCCCATATACATCTTGCGTTGTGCAATTGATAGTTTATTTCTCTTACTTGTTATGTGATTGTATGATCATGTTTTATTTCCACAAATTTTTTAAGGATTCAATATTTTGTTTTAGTACATTACACGATTAGATTGAATCCCATTATTAGATTTTATATAAACAATATTTTTGAGATGTCTTGTGGGGGTATATGGGGATACACAATAAAAAATATTTCAAATAATGATAAGATGATATTACGGTTAGTGAAGGATGGAGGTGAATGTACGAGATACAATTTGGTTCATTGTGTACGTGAGGTATGTGGCAACAAAAAAATACTGTGGCTCCTTAATCTTGCATAAGTACCATTTTCACTAGCTTCTTGGATGCAAACCATGTGATCCATCCCGTACCCATCCATCTTGGATTTAATTTAGAAAAAACAAAGAGTTTTCCCTTTATAACCTCTCATTAAAAGAACTATAGAAATAATCGAGAGATCTTGGATGTTTGACTGGTGGTAGCCACCGATTAATTAATCTTCTAGAGAAGGTACAAAATGAATTTGCAAAGACACCACCAGCATAGGACCGAGTATGAACGCAGGATCTAGGGAACAGAGGCAAACTCTTCAAGAAAATATAAGTTAACTATGCATTAGACTTTTGAAAAATATTAGTTTAATTACTGAAAATATTTTCGTGGGTTTTTTAGACCAAGGATAAGTTAATTATATTAACTTATTCGAAAATACTTCCACGGTTCTTGTTTGCATAAACGTAGGTTAAATATATTTATTTTGTTGGAAAGTTCTGTTGTGTATTTCTTGGGAAAACTTTCATGGCTTATGTGTGGAAGATAGATAAATTACCTACGTTATTTTCTTGAAAAAACTACATATGAACCTTGCACATAAAAAGCCAAAGAAGCCATAATATTTTATTGAAGTGGAATGCATGTAAACCCTGCAAATAAAAAATATAAGATGTGTGGATATTTTCTTGAAAAGGAAATATGTTTTTTCATGCACAAAAAGAATAGCTAATTGTGATAGATTTCTTGAAAAAGAAATATGTTTTTGCATGCACAAAAAAACAAATGTTGTGTTATAATTTCTTGTAAAAGAAATATGTATTTGCATGTACAAAAATAATAGTTATTATGTTAGATTTATCAGAAAAGAAATATGTATTTACATGTACAAAATGAATAGCTATTGTGTTAAAGAAACATGTGTTTATATGCACAAAGATAATGGCTACTGGGCGAGTTTTTGTTGGATAAAGATTATGTATTTGCATGCACAAATATAATGACTATTGTGCTAGTTTTTCTAAAAACAATTATGGGTAGTCACGGTGGTTTTTCTTTTGAAAAAGAATGTGTTATTGTGTGAAGAAATAATAGTAGTTGTGATGATTATCTTTTGAAAATATTTTCCTTCTTCTTGTGCGAATAGATAATGATAAACAAGGAGATTATTTTAAAAATTACCGCGTCCTTATGGGTAGAAGTAGAATGTAACTATATCCCTTTCTTATGATACATGTTAAGTAGGGATAAATAAGCATGCCTTGGTGATGTTTATGCAGTTTACCTTATGCATCTGGGATTTGGATGGATAAGCATGTGTCATAGCCATACACATGTAAAGATAATATACATGTTTGGTATTTATGTGTTTTTTATTAATGCATGTGCAGTGTCAATAAGAGAGGCATGTCTCGTTACTTTTTATGCATTTTATTTATGCACATTAAAATATGTTTGAAGCATAACTAGTAAAGATTCATTTAGGGTTTGATAAATATCTTATATAATCATGATGATAGTAGTTGTCGAAAATAATTGTGGCTTATGCGGAGGATGGATTATATTTAAAATTATGACAGACAAAGAACTAATGGTCCATGCAGATCGAGGGATCGTCAAATACAGGATAATCCATTGCAGGGAATAACCAAGCCACAAAGAAACAATGCTTGAGGAATTGTGGGGTAAATGATATCATGATTAATGTAATGGCATCTAGCTTGTTATGTTTCAATTTAATATGAAATTTCTTTGCAAATTTTTTAACGACGGCCAAGGGATGGAATCCATTACAACCATTGAGTGAGGGGTGAACAACCTCACGAAACATTTAATAAAATAAACGTTTGTTGGTTTTCCAAGTTTCCAAGTTATATTAGTGTCTATTGATGTGTTTTCCCATTATGTCATTCTAATGATGTTGCTTCCTTGCATGACTTTGACACTTACATAATCAAATATGTGACTAAATAGCCTAATTAAATGAACAATGATAATGATGTAAGGTTACAACACAAAGCTTTATATTATTATGTTACAAAAATGGTTTTTATGTTTTGTGACTTTCTATATCATTTCTAAAGTCACTTTATGTAATTACGATGATTTTATCTAATGGTTAGTTAAGGAATATTGAATAATTTATTGGGAATATTACATGCTAGTAAATTCCACAAAAAATTATAATCCTATGTATTTTTACATGAGTTTTACTAGGGGATGTTACACTAGTCTTTTCCAAATAACACTCTCGCACAACTTGCTCACCATTTGATGGTGAAAGAGAGAACCGACCAAGTTTTGAGTCCCATCCATGAATTTCGTAAAAAATATAAATATAAAAACCTAATACACGCTATATTCTTTTATAGGCAATAAGAATTTCACAAGTAATCACAAGTATTCACAAGTCTTTACTTGTTGATAGAAGCAAAAAATCCTCAAACAGGAAACACTCCATTACATTCACATATTAAAGTGGTTAGATTCAATGGTAAGTTTATAGGAGTTTCAATGGAAAATATTGTGGATACAAATCCTATTCTTGGCTCCATAATCAACTAGAATATCGAATCTATAGGATTTTTCGATGACCTTAGGCTTTCAAAATTTTAAATTCCTTGCAACTAGACTACTTGCCAATAATTTTATTAAACATTCCTAGAGAATGACCTTGTGAAAACTCCTTATTTTCTAAGTTATTAGAAATGGCTCCTTGCTGAGCATAACATATCAATCAATATAAAAAATTTCTACAAGTTGTTGTAATATCAGAACCGGTAGAGTGGGACAAAAAAAACCTGATGCCTCAACTTGGCTTTGATACCACTGTTAAAACACACACAAAAAATCAAAATGATTAGATAAGAGTGTGATACATATTCATTCATATGATACACAAAAATACAAAAATACAAGATTTTATGACTCTAGGTTTTATCTTCCAAGAAATATCTTGTACTCCCTATAAGAGTTCATGTTCACTTGTGGCTTTTCACTATCTTAATACAATTTACCTTATCCCTAAGGATTAGGTTTCCAACAAATATCATCAATAATTTTAATGTCATACTTTTTAAAGTGTCATTTCTCTCTCTCTCTCTCTCTCTCTCTCTCTCACACACACACACACTTTATTAATATATGAAGAGATTTAAAAAAATAAAAATAAAAATTATTAAGCTAGACGTATGTGTATTTTGAAATAGAGCTTCCAATGTTTTAATTTAATTATCAATAAATATTTGGTGGATGGTAGGGATTTAACCTCCACGGAATATTCTAAAATATTCATAGTAATATAGACAAATCAAATGTTGAGATTCATCTCCAAAGTAGTTATTCCCTCTTTGTTCCTTTACTTTAATTGATTAATTGAAAAAAATGTGATATGAACAAGTGTCATTTGAAGTGAGCTATGATATTTTGGGCATGTGGTATTGATAAGCCATGGCATTGACCCATGGTATTGTAAAAAACCTATTCACAGATTAAAAATCTCCATAGTAAAGTGGGGGTAAATCCCGATGGTTAATAATCTTGTCCAATTATAGTTCACTTAGTTTTATGACTTTTTTAATTTTAACAATGTGAAATGTATCTTGAATTGAGTTTTTTTTAATATTTATTATGGATTCATTTCTATGGGTATTTACCAGCCATATAATGGAAGCTTTTTTGATGGATTTTTCTAGTCTATTTTCTCTAAAATCCAATAGGAATTCATTGAAATCACAAGCTTGATGGGTAACCCTTGCACAATGAAGTGACCTAGGGGTTTTTTAGGGTGCTAAATCCATATATACAATCAGAAAACTAGTTTAAATAATACAAATCAACACGTCAATTTTTTCAGCCTGAATCTGGCACCGGCTCCAAAAAATGGCACTAAAGGCAACTCCATATATATATATATATATATATTAAATTTAGCTCTGGAAACTCCAAAAAGTCTCTCTACTTACATTCAATTCAATTCATACATGTAACATGTTAAACTCATAATGAATAATTCTACTAATGTTTTCAAACTTCGTTATTTAATTATTCTCTTAACTACATTCTCAATAATAAGAAACATGCTTATTTTAAGTGAGGGTTTGAATTTTATCCTATCTTTTTTTAAACTTATATTGTTATTTAATGTATTAGTTTGAATATTATAATTAAAAAAAGTATTTTTCACAGTTATATATATGTATGGGGTTTTTTAAATACATATTTACGCTGTAAAGCATCCTTATTTGAAAACAAATCCCCTCAACTGCCACTTGTATCATTGTGTACCGTTGATTTTGATGTTAGACGATTAAAATAATATCTACCTTAGAATTGAATATGGTTATTAATCAGTTACTAGATTATATATATAAGGAAAACCGTTTTAAGTCCTCTAAATAATTGCACTGTGCCCATGAAATTGGAAGAAGAAAACAACCCAGGTCTATTTTCTTTCCTTTAGAAAGTAAGTGACATTTTGTAACTTAGTTTTGCAGGAAAAATCAGAGATGGAGAAGGAGAATCAGATTCAATTTTGGTTGCCAAATTCTAATACTATGCGTCGAGTAGTTTAAACCCAATTTCAAATTTGGTTCCCATTCCTTCCACTGATGCGTACGTTTCATCAGTTATGCTTAAGTATGTTGCGTCTTCCTTGATGTTGATGGAGTTGCAGTGTGAGAGGTCCATACAAAATTCGAAGTCGTTATCATCATATGCTTTAATGGACTAGCATGAGGCGGCCGTAGAACAGTGGTAAGCTTGAAGTTTTGTCTTGTTTTCTCATGTATTACTTGCAATTGTTGGTTTGTGTATTACTTTCAATTGTTCTTTTCTCAATTGAATTAAATTTCCAAGTTCAGTTTCTGGATTTCCATTGAACATTTTTTGAACACTATAGCTTCACAATATTTTTATTTTCCTTTGCATGTAAGGAGGCAACCTGCAAGAGACTCCCAAAAATAAAATCAACATATGATATTCAAACCACACTTCCCTCAGACTCTGGAAACTATTGAAGTCTCCATTTTGTTCATTCCATTGATTTTTGGGTTATTGTTTGGATCTTTCTTTTTCCTCCCTATAAAGACACCCCGGTTGCGTTATACAAAAGCATTGTGAAACATTTTGTGGATGCATTATACGGAAACTCAACAAAATTTTTGACGCAATACCAAATCAAAATGGAAGCACAATATTTTACCCCGTTGCTGTAAGGACGAGCTTTGAAAACCATTTTCATATACGATTGTTTTCTTTACATTTTGATAGATGTTTCCACGTCAAATTTGAAATTACCTTGTATATTTTGGAAGGTTTAATAGTGGAAGTAGTAGAATAAATCTTTCCTATGATATTTTTTTTAGGGTGAAGATTTCGTGTAAATTTATCTCTCATTTTTTTCAATTGGTTTGATTCAACTTGCTGGTGCATTCCTCCCACTTCAGACATAACATCAGTGCCTCGTAAGCATGGATTATTGTTTAACATACGAAAAGTTATTTTTCTTAATCATTTGGAACGTTTGTAGAATGATTGAGCCTTCGGACTAAGCAATCTAAATATAGATTCTATGTTTTGGTGTATATCCAAGATTAATACGTTGGTTTTTTCAGTGTAGGAGCCTCTTATATTAAATTGTTGATTATTTGTAAAGGGATAAAATGATGGCATTTACTTTGTAATTTTGATGGGGATTGTGGTAAATAATGATATGATCTGTAATTAGCTATGGGAATTTGATATGACCCACAATTGGCAGATCCAATAATCTTGTCTTTGACCTGCTTCTTTAATTTGGTACTAATTTATAGATATTTTTGCAGGTTCACTGTTGGTCAGGATATTGAAACTTTCCTTGTTTCATGCGGAATATTATCCAAGACTTGGGAAGAGTCAACTCACATCTGGCAAACAACAAATAAAATTATAGTGTGAATGAGTATGAAGGCGTTGCATATGTCGCCTTTCCTTCGTTTCATAACAAAGAAGGTTTCATCGTCAAAGGGAGTAAATATGGAGTGGGCAATATACAAACTCACAACAAGCTCTTTTCTGATTACGTCAATGGTAATGGTGATCAACCAGCTCTCGTCCACCAAGGAGCTCTCAAGTTGTTCCTCCATATTATGGAAAATACAGATTTCCTAGCAAAGGTAAACTAATTTATCTTTCAGGATAGTTTGATCTTAGATTCATAAAAAAAATGGGTTTGTGTCTTCATTCAATATATATATATATATATATATATATATATATATATATATATATATATATAAGGGAAAAATAACATTGTGTTGATTAATTCATGATAAAATAGATGCAGGTTTATACAGACTCAAAACAAAGGACGATCAAAACCATTGTATTTGTGGGTCATTCCTTAGGAGGGGCCTTTGCAATCTTGGCCACACTATGGGTACTGGAAAAGAGGCTGAGGCAAAGCTCTCCATTTTGTATCACATTTTGATGCCCCTTAGTGGGAGATGTAAATCTTGTTGAAGCAGTTGGTCGTGAGAATTGGGTAGGCAACTTTTTTCATGTGGTTTCCCAACATGATATTGTTCCTAGGATGCTCCTTGCACCATTTGAGTCAATTACTGAGCCCTTGACTGCTATTTTTCCCTATTGGCAGGGCATAATAGATCATGAAAGTAAAGATGAACCTGATTATTTTATTCAAGATGCGTGTATGACTCTTCTTAATAGTGTTCTCTAAGGAAATTAGATGAAGTTATCAAGACAAGCCCATACAAACCTTTTGGCACTTTACATGTCAAAGGCTCCGCACGAAGCCTGCATCCCTCACTCAGGACTCCTACTTTTGGGCACATGTAGAAGAGGCTTGGAAAGCCTTGGAAAATGTCAAAGAATATCTACACCAAAGGCTAGAAAGTCTTGAAATGTTTGAGGGTAATGTGACAAGAATGATCGACCATCACAACATTTCCTCAGATGTTTTCTTGGAAGGCAATAGCCTCATGAAGTGGTGGAAAGAATGGGAAAAATACAGGCAAAATCAAAATGCTGGTTGGAGCTCTCCTTTATATAAAATAATGGAAAGCGAAAGTTGGAAGGGCTGAATGAGCCGAGCCTTTGAAGATTACATAAGAGTACTTTCATCCAGTTATTCCTTGTGAGATGTAATTTCCTTTCAGTTGTTTATAATAAAATAGTGTGGTGATTATAATGTAACCTGCTGAAATAATGAAAATATAAACATACAAAGCTTATTTATAACTTTTGAATGTTTACTATTCTCTTTTTTTTAATAAAATTAATATCTATCTTAAATATTTATCTAACAGAGTAGATAGAGATCAATTTTTTTCACAATCAAGTTTCTTTAGAGTGTAAAATACAATGTGTTATTTTTTATTGTTTAAATTGTATTTTTAAATGCTAAGTAGAGTATATATAGAATACCAAATAAACATTTTAACCATAAAAAAAATACATTTTTTTATGATATATAATATATATACTCAATTAACATTAAAATATTTTACATAACATATACATCTAAACATTTCATGACGCGCATTAAAATGGTTTTTTATTATTAATATATTTTTAAGTATATCTCAATATTAACTGGTATTAAAATATTTGATCAATAATCAAATTATAAAATTTAAACATCTTACTCACACATTTGTTTACTTTTAATTACTTAACAACATATTTTTATTATTATTATAATCCACATTATTTTTCTATGTAGAACATAATTTTTATTTTTACGCTATAAAGCATCCCTCTTTGAAAACAACTCCCCTCAAGTACCACTTGTACCATTGTGTACCAATTTTTATGTTAGACGATTGGAATAATATCTACCTTAGGATTGAAAATGGTTATTAATTAGTTACAGAAAGAAATAAGGAAAACCGGTTTAAGTCCTCCAAAAAGCATCCCTCTTTGAAAACAACTCCACTCAAGTATCACTTGTACCATTGTGTATTGATTTGGATGTTAGACGATTGGAATAATATCTACCCTAGGATTGAATATGGTCGCACATGAAATCCCAGAATAAAATCACAAATAAGTGCTAATAGATTTATATAAAAATTGAATTTATGTTATTACAATGAAAAAAGATATTAAGATAAATATACAAGGTTCTGATGCATATGTTGAAGGTGGTTTAGAGTTATTGTGACATTTTTTGGTGGTTTAGAGTTATTGTAACATTTTTTGGTGATGTTGGTTTAGAGTTATTGTGATATTTTTTGGGGTTATACTTAATTTAGAATCTAAGCATACCAAGTGCACCTACAATTTTGCAAATTGGTTCCATTTTATACGTCTTCCGTGTGGCCCATAGTGCATAATTAGACATCACTATGAAAGGAAAACCATGTGGCCCATAGTGCATAATTAGACATCACTATGAAAGGAAGAGCCCGCATTAATTCATATTTATAAGTTAAATATTCAATTAAATCACATAACATATCACATATTTTTTCCTCTATAAATCGGTTCCATTTTACTCATATATTAGTTCCCCATAGTGCATAATTCATATATCGGTTCCCCATGGTGCATAATTAGACATCACTATGAAAGGAAGAGCTTGCGTTAATTCATATTCATGAGTTAAATATTCAATTAAATCACATAACATATCACATATTCTTTCCTCTATACTACTCTTTCCTATGTTACTGCTTTTACAACGTTTCCTTTGCAACATATGGTGCAATTGCTAGTTTATTTATTTAGCTAATTAGTTTGAATATTATAGTTAATGCAATGAAATGTTTTTTACAATGCTTTTTATCTTATATTTTTCCTTCTTGTGGATATTTTTTTTCATTTCAGACATAAAATGTGGTTTTTTTTTTTTTTTTTTTTGGAATATTTTTATCATTTTTAAATTTTATATATATATATATATATAATTTTAATATTTAATAAATTTAAATTTATGTGAGATCATTTTATTGACATCACTATATTATGAAATATTATGTAAATTGTGAAATTCAAGATTCAAATCTCTACTGAGTATTTACTTCACAAAAACAAACAATACGTTCAATTAAAATAAATTATGTATACAAATATGTATGTTTACATATACATATATATACATATGATAAATTGAAAATTTTGTGGGAAAATTTTGAAGCTTTTTTTTGCATTTCATAAATGACACATTTAAGTTACTCCACTTCGCTTGCACTTTTATATACGTGTGAGTCTATTTATGTATTTTATTTTTAAAAAAAACCTTGGTTAAATTAAGGGATATCTTTAAATTTTTTAAACATTTTCCCATATTTTGTATATGGTATTTAGTGTAAATAACCTTCGACGTGAAGTTTAAGCCATTTAATCATTTGAGTTAGTCCACTTACTTTCTTTTATATATATGTGTGTGTGTATGCGTGTATTTATACAATTTCTCACATTTATGAATGTCATCCTTAATAAACTTGTTAGAGTAAAGTAGTGTGTTTCACACTTTATAAAATTAGCTAAATGCCAACAACATTGGTGACACCTACTTGAGCTAATCCCTTGGATTTTTCCTAGAAAAATGTTGTGGGGAAACTCAAGACACATCCCCATATTCATGGATTGCATTCCTATTAACCTTGTTAATCAAAATTAATTCACAAGGAATTCAAACTAAGCATGTATCAACACAAACTATCTACATATACAGGGTCATGATAAGAAAACACGGGATCCACCTAGATGCAACAAGTACATACTCTTTTGATTTGAACTTATTACCAGTCTAGGTCCATCTTAACGCGAGATCTATCAAGCATTGAGAGGGATCAAATCTCACGAGGTGCCAATGTTTCCTCAAGTTTTTAATTTTAATTATTAAGCCAATATTAATAATTGATAATTATAATTATTGATTTTGTTTTTATAATTTTAAGTTTTTAATTTTAATAATCAAACCGATATTAATAATTGATAATTATAATTATTGATTTTGTTTTTATAATTTTAAGTTTTTAATTTTAATAATCAAACTGATATTAATAATTGATAATTATAATTATTGATTTTGTTTTTATAATTTTAATTATCGAGCCTATCATACATAACATTACATTACATAACATAACAAGACATTACAACATCTCTTTCAGAGAACATCTTTCAGCACAAAAATACATATTATTAACCATTAATACTCTCTTTATATAAATATAAATGGTTACTAAATATGTAATTCTATGAAAATAAAATAAAATAAAATATTTTCTCTTTAAAATTAAATTTTATTTTTTACTTAATAGAATACATATTCCTATCTCCGGACAAAAAATTATTGTTATCAACAATATCTATAAATTACACATTCCTAACCCCAACACAAATTTATTGTTATCAATAACACCTTTAAATGTCTATTCCTATCCCCCGACACAAATTTATTGTTATCAATAACACCTTTAAAAGTCTGATCATCACAATTTTTTATAAAGTTGCTCGATCAAGCATTATCCGTAAATTACATATTCCCATCTTCCGGCACAAATTTATTGTTATCAACAACAAACTTTAAAAGTCTGATCATCACATTTTTCATGAAGTTTCTTGATCAAGCCTTATCTATAAATTACATATTCCTATCTCCCGGCACAAATTTTGTATTTTCTCTAATCTGTAATTTTCAAATATATTTTTATAATAATTTATTTTTTAATATATTAAAATAGTTGAAATTAAAAATATCTTTATAATTAAAACATTTTGAAGATATCTATGAATTTCTATGTTTAACTCGGAGGAGTCAATATATTTAAGATTCATGGTGTCAGTTACAAGTTAATTAGGGAAAGAATTATACATCTCTTTTATAGTGAAAAACACATTATTGAAATGTTTTAACCAAGATCTATTTTAACTATATATTTATGAAGAACCATCGGGAGAGGGCAGAGCCGCTCACCTGATTCAGAGGGTGAGGGTGAGGAGCATAGGGACGAACACTCTATGAAGGGGTAGGGCCCCAAAAATAGAGGAACGTAGTCGCTCGATCAATGGGCCGCCATCGTTTTCACGCTCACTCATCATATGGGTGAGGGAGAGGAGCGAAGCCGCTTATCCGCATCGGGCAAGTGAAATTCTTAGAGGTTGTAAATCTTTCTCCAAGTTTTGTTCCCTCTAAATACATAATAGATGTGAAGTTAACATGAATTTAAATTGGCACTTTATATATTCTAAGAGTCAACTACATGTTAAGCATAAAAGGAATTACACATTTCCCTCATAATGATCTTATAATGTTTTAATTGTAATATTATTTTTAGTTTCAATTGTTTAAAGTGAGATATTTTACTTCAACAAGTTATTAAAATATTTTATTTATTACCCATATTAAAATATTTTTTTGTTAACTTGTTATGTGTAAGTCCATATTAAATATTAAAAGATTACACATCTCCCTCATACTAAGAAATAGAAGACACCTATTAACAATTTTTTTTTGACTCTCAATTATTTTCTCACTTTCACCCATTCTCTCTCTTTTGCTGCACAAATATGAAGCTGATTTAAAAATATTTCATGTAAAGTGGACATTCAAATAAAATATTTATGACAAAATTTTAGATATCTTATATCATCATTTAAAAAAAAATCACGTGTCAACTTCATCTCACTCTCATCTCTCTTTATATATATATATATATATAGATATAGATATAGATATATTCATAAGACTAATTTCTATTATATGGTACAAAAAAAATACATTCCAGCTTCTTGACCAGGATTGCTGAGTTAGCCAACCCCGGTTGGAAAGAGATAATTCAAAAATTCAAAAATGGGGCTGCTCTTTGGGGGGAAACCATCCCATAAAATGTTCCACAAAACGTAAAGAGAGCTGCCCCTAATGGGGAAACCAGCTTTTAACAGAAGATCCAAGAAACTAAGTTTGTTTTGTAGAAGAAAAGTAAACATAAAGACTATAGTAAGGCATGAAAATACTAGAGAAAGAGGAGCCATGGCTCTACAAATTCTGGTCCTTTGCATCCTAGAGTTGCAGACAAGGAGGTTCTTCCACTATGTAGCACCCGTAGTCAGAGAGGTCATCCTCCTTCTTGGAGAGCTGAGGATCCATCTCTGGCGTGGAGGTGGAGCGAGCGCCTGTGTATTTAGCCTTGTCTGGTTGCTTGGTGCCTTTGGCTGAGCTACTTCCCCCACTGTCAGAGGTTTCCTCCATGCATTTCACGGGAAGGGCCACCATTTTTCTAGACAGCAGGGAGGAAGAACGAGAGAGAGTGGAATTTCGCGGCCTCTTCCTAGACCCAGAGCCGGAATTGCTATGCAGAGCCTCCGGAATTCGAATTGAGAGATGGGTTGAGAGGAGCTGAGGGTCAGAGACCTCCGACGCATCCATGGCCACCGAGAAATCCATTGTGCACTCTGCCATGATTGGAATTGGAGGGCGAGAGGGTGAACCTCTGCCTCCTCCCCTATGGCAGCACATTCGGTGGCGGCGAGGCATGGTATCAGTGGAATTCTGGGGATGTAGAGGAGGCGGATGAGAAGAGGGAGACAAAAAAACAATGGATTGATGAGTAACAACGTGAAACGAATGAACAGAGGGCGATAGAACAACGACGTGAGAGGCGGAATCACAACGGGGACCAACAGAGTAGAGAGCAGGAGCCTGTAGAGAAAACCTGAGGGAAAAACAAAGGGAGGCACGGGACAAATGTAGGCATGAGTCAGCGCCATTGCCCATAAAAGGCCAGAGAACTCTGTGATTCGGACAAGGGAGGATTGAATAAGCAGTACGTGGAATTGAATGCCGAGGAATGAACCAGGTTGGGAACCAGCGAAGCAAATTTATGGCTCTCACGCCGGAGGCAGGTGCAGCCTCGTGGAGAGGCCAACTGCGAGGCAGTGGAGAGGCCATGTGTCTTGCTAACAAAGCATGTCTATTAACCCGCATCCGAGGCACTCTCATCTCTTTATTTCTTTATAATATGAGTTGATTTATTTATTTAGTTTGTAAATTAAAACCCTATATTAACTGCAAGTAGGTATATATTTTCTAGCTCATTGTGTGTCTTTGTACTACCACTAGGAAAGGGGACCAATGGTAAAACATGAGAGCTTTTGTTCAAAAAATATATAGATATCATAAGCACCATAAGTATTGAGAAATAATACAAAACCATGGCTTATTAGCTATAAAAACTTCCATGAAAACTAGACAAGGATAAACAACCATAACATGCTTAAATAGACTGAAGAGTAGACATAGAAAAGAGACACCATCATGTAGGAATTAAGGTGAGTTGCGAACATCCACCTCAATAGGAATTGGATCAATGGGACTGTCTGGAGGAGTTGATCCCTTGCCACAGATGATGACCTCCTCAATCCTACCTAAAATTTTGTCCATAGTTTTTAGCTCCAACTAAAACTCATTCATTATTAAGAGTATTTCATCTTTTGCATCATTTCTATCAAGAAGAACTTTGCCCACAAGCATCTTTAGTTGTCAATAGAGATCCAAATTATGTATGTACTATTTCTAACGACCCCTTGAATGGCTTGGATCCAGCACCTAATCACGATTGTAGTAAGAACTTCAAAGTTAGAGTAAGAATCACGCTCTGTAATAATTTCTTCCTTAGTTTCACACAATTTTTGCTAAATTTCAGGAAAAAATTACATGCAAGAGAAATGCACTGAAGAATGAGCTCGAGCTCTTGCATGTGAGTTCCAACGAGAACTACACCCACTAGCACACCTTTGTGACTTGGGTCGCTGACAAGGCATGGAAATTGACCAATTTCTGGAGACTAGGACCAACACAAACCGAAATTGTGAATAAAAGCATAAACTTAAACCAAAATACCCACAATACCTCCACACACTCTAGCCAATCACCATTTGAAATTATTCCAAGGCACTAGAACACACAATGTCGAGTGTTGCCTACTCTAAAAATATTCCAAAAAACGATGGTATCTCCACACACTATCCAACCATTATTCAAAATTGTGCCAAGACACTAGAATTTACACTATCAACCATTTTGTGCTCTCAAACTATTCCAAAAGATCCATATTACCTCCACACACAATAGTTAATCCGTGATTGAATCTCTCCCAATACAACATAATTTACATTGTTGATGAGTGCATACTTAGAAATAGAGCTCTATACTAGGGGAATATGTGTAAAGAACCCAAGTTGAAACCAATTCTAGGCGTATGGACATAAGCCAGGAGGGCCTAGTCCATCACCCAAGACACCCCCAAGTAAATCATGGCACAACTAGAAGACCCACCAACAAATGAAGAGCCTAACAATCAAACTGGTAGTACAAAAAAATGTAGAGAATACATGAGACCTAATGTGAGTGGATAAAATCACCAAACTCAGGGGTAGCAAGCACCATGAAACCTATTATTTCATAATTTGTTTGTTCGATTATCTCAGACATTTTACTTGGACGAAAGCAGTAATGTTATGCTCTTGGTCTAGTTTCCCTTGTGGCAGGCCAATAGGCATAGCAAGACAATCTTATGTTGTATTTTTTGTTATGATATATTAAATATAAAACATCAAAAAACTTACACAAAAAAAATCATGATGGAATCAAGCATGCGTTTTTCAAAAATCTCCTTGTATTCGGATGTCAACCTTGCGAATATTACACCGTATGTGGGAAGAGGCAGATCTAGTATAAATGTCATTAATAGGGTACTTGGATGTACACCCAACTGTGTACACATTGCGGTCATCATAAAGGGTCATGGTCAAGTCTCCTTTAATCAAGGCTTGAGGTGATGATGGCTATGCCACTGTCATTCCCACCTCCCAGAAAGCTACACCATCATTACCCCGCCTCCCAGACAACTATGCCACCATCACCCTCACCTCCCTAATCACCCCATTTAGAATTAATTTTTTTTTATTAAAACAAAATTATATACTTGTAACTCCCTTATATTTTTATATTATTAATTTATTAACATATATCAATTTAAATATTAAAAATTACCAAACATATTTCAATATAATAAATTTATGTTTAAAATAAATAAATCAAATTTATTAAAAAAATAACTTTTTATATTGTATGTTTCGTATCAAACTATAATACGAGCCTAGATCCATCTTAACTTTGGATCTATTAAGTCCTGAGAGAGATCACATTTCTTTTCACTCTAAAAGTGGTTTTCATCTCAAGGGATTTGATCCCTTTCGACGCTTGGTAGATCTGGAGTTAAGATGGATCTAGGCTGGTTTAATTATTGTTATTATTATTATTTAATGTGTGGTTCATGGATACTGGAGATCGACGACCACTACATCCACTGAAACTATTTGGACTGATCCACGTGAAAGGATCACTTCCCACAGACTCATTAGTAGAGCCTAACCTCAAGAGTATTAAAGAGAATTGACCCCATGATATCCAACTAGCAAGATGCTTTAACGACAAAAACTTAACTTATTAAACTAATTAAACTAACCCTTAAAACTAATTATAATTATAAATATAAATATAATTATTAATTAATTAATTAACTAATTTTAATATAATTTTATGGAATCAAAATATTAAATAATACATTACATTACAATATTTCTAACTTTCTATATTTATCAAATTATTTATTATTAATAAATAAATAAATTTATAATACTTATACCTATCCGGATACTTTCTATATTTATCCAACTACTTAATATTAAAAAAAAATATATATATATATATATATATATATATATATAATGCTTACACCTATTCGTATACTTTTATAAATATTGCCATTCTCGCTAATATTTTTGTTTGGCTTTATCGGTTAAACCAAATTAGAAAATCAATTGGTCAAAAAAAATTCTACGCTAGACGCTTTATTCATTAAATCGAATCAAAAAAATTTCCACGCAAGCATGATAAACATGATGACGTGGATCATCAAGAATATGACAACGATGGATGGTGGTGTGGATTATGTTTCCAAAGCTTATCGGATACATAATTTCATTTATCGAAATGTTGTTCGTGCACTTTGTATTAGAAAATGTTGTTCATATGGTTGGTATGAGAGAGGTTTTATCTTTCTTTTTGTTTTTGTTTTTCTTGGGAAGAAATTATCTTTCGAGTAGTGTTCAGGTATATATAGTCTTACTCAGGATTAGATTGCGAAATTTGTGGAAATTAAACTTCTACACATAATTGTTGAACCACAACTCTTAATAACTATATATATATGTATTGACAAAGATGATTAAATTGAGGAGATTTGAATTTCAACTTGCTTGGTACTTAACATCTCATTTTCATAGCACATGTCAATTAGGTTGTCCTGGGGGACTATTTCAATTAAATAATATAACATAGTTTAATTGTTTTATTTTTGGATTGTACAAACTTCACCAATATAGATCCATGTTAACCATGGATTTAGCAAGAGCCAAGAGGGATCAAATGATCAGGTGATCATGCCCAAGTGGAAAAAATGCTCAAAAATGGAATTGATCAGAATTGGTTGAAACTTGAACAACCGGATAGGCCTCGTTGTTGCAATTCTGGCGCCGCGAGCGGCACTCAAATCTGACGTCATATGTGAGTTATGTAGGTTTGAAGTTTTCAGTATCCTTCAAAAATCCAGTTTGACCAAGGTTGACTTTGACTTTGGAATTATTAAAAAAAGAATATTCCTTGAAATATTCCACAAGAGCGAATGGGCGATCGACAAGTGGTAAGTGCTCATTCGTCATTGGGTTGACTTTGTAATTTTTTGACCAATAATAGGCTGCCACGTGGCCCCAGGTCGAATAGAAGTGGGCGGTGTTTTAAAAATTTTGTGACTTAACAGAGTTGAACCTGCAACCTTGTGTGCACAAGCCAAGCGGCCCAACCAACTCTCCTATTTAATGGTTCTTAACATATGGAGGAGTCAGATTCCTTTTGAAGTTTGTTGAACGTTGGTGTGGCGGCAAATGGGGGCCAACCCCCACATATCCGTGTGACCACGCCACAACGACCAAGGGCTATCATAAACGACGGAAATTTTGGTTAATGTGGTTTAATTAACCACTAAAATGTGGCTTAGCCACTAATCTCATTCATTAGCGCACAAAACACGCTTAGTGTTAAAACATGTTTATCTGCTCATTAATAAGCAGTTAAGTTAAGCTAATCCATGATCAAGGTTTGGCGGAATTAATGGCGGGCGTACCATATTTGGCGGGAAGGGCCAACTTAACTGGAGTTAACTCCAGTTCTCCACATTTAGTGGAGGTTTTCAAGGGGACATTGAGCAGAAGTTTGTTTTGGTCATAACTTCTCCAATATTGGACCAATTTGGATGAAATTTTGGTCAATTTTGGGTATTTTGAGCATTCTGGAGCCATTGGGACAAGTTTCAGAGCCAACAAAGGTGTTTTTCAGCCATTTTTACTTCAGAGAAGCTTGGAGAACCATTAGGGCCATGAGGGAAATGGAGTTGCATTGGGCTATAATTCATTGTTTGAGGTGAAATAAAAGTCATTCTTAGGTTATTTCTGTCTTCTGAATTCATTTTCACAGCTGGTTTTTCCTGTTTAGGCATTTTTCTCACTATGATACCAATTTGAGCAACTTAATAGAGTAAGGACATGCCCATTGGGAGCCTTGGACCCGATAGATGTAGCCCAAGAGGGGTGAACTGCCTCATCATGTTGCTGTGTTGTTATGGTGAAGTTATGTTGCTGTGTATTTCAGATTCAAGATGTTAAACAGTAATTTTAATTAACATTCCCTCACACATAAACTCAAAAATAGTGACCAAAAATAATTTGTTTAATTTGCAAGGCGTGACAAACACTTTGCACACTTAATTAAATGGAAATGAATACTTTGCACAACATTACAAATGCTTTAATTTTCAGATCAAATGGTATCAAAGCTCAGGATTTGAGTATTGAGAGCTAGAGTTTTACTCAGCATTTGTTTTGTGCAAAGATATAGTTGATTGTTTGCAAGTTTTGATGCTTACTAGGCTTAAACTCAAGAGAGGTGAAGGAAATTTAGTGTACAAAGTAATCCACAACCAAGAAGGGGCAGAGAGCCACCTCCAAGAGCCATAGAAGCAGCTTCAAGCATGTCTTCAAGAGACGGAGAAGCTCCATAAGACATTGATATGAAAGAAGAAGAACGGGTATTCCAAAAAGCTTTCCTATACATGACAGAGATGGTAAGGATACTCTACCAAGAAAGGAATGATAGGCTTACAGAAGAAGGGTCTAGACACCAGAAAGAAGGAGAGGGTTCTTCAGGAGGAAAGAAAAGTGATGACAAGTCAAAGAAAGGACATGGAGGAAATGGTGATCCACCATCCCCATCTTCATCCTCTTCCTCTACATCGTCATCCTCAACTTCAATGAATCAATCTCACAAGTCTAAAACTACTGGTAAAAGTCCATTTTTAAAGCTTGATGTTAAATTTGAGTTTCCTATGTTTAATGGTGAGGTCAATGTAAAGAAACTTGACAATTAGATAATACAGTTGGAAGTTTATTTGAGGATACAAAACCTTCATGAAGACGACACCAAGATTCAATTAGCCTCTTTAAGAATGGAAGAAGCAACATTGGTATGGTGGGAAGCCAAGACCAAGGATGAAATTAAAAAACATGGTAAGATCACTTTATCATGGGCTGAATTTATTTTCGCAATTAAGCAACAATTTTATCCATTAGCTCATTTACAAAAGGCTATCATGAATTGGCAAATTTTTAGACAACTTAAAGGACAAAGTGTTCAAGATTACACTCAAGAGTTTAGAAGAAGGGCTCTGTTGTTAGGAATTGATTTGCATAGTCAAGATACCTTGCTGAAATATATAGGTGGTTTACACAATTATCTTATACATACTATCCTTATGTTCAATCCTACTAGTCTAGATGAAGTTTGTGTACAAGCTACGCATTTAGAGGCTAGAGGTAAAGAATTTTTTGATGGGAATATGGATAGTGAATTCAAAGGAAAAGGGAGGAAAAGAAATACAAACTCTAGGAAAGAAAAAGGAAATTTCTTTTGTAAAAACTGTTCCAAGACAAGCCACAATGAAGACCATTGCTGGAAACTTCATCCGGAGTTGAAACCAAAGAAATTTAAAACCAAAGATAAGGCCAAAGAAAAGGGAAAAACTATTGCAACTGTTGAACAAGACTTAGGTTCTGAGTTAGGTGACGAAACTAAAAGCATAGCCATGGTACTAAAGAACATAAAGGGGAAAGAGATGGTAAATGAAACAAATCCCAATTCTAGCACTTTAAACTGTCACATAGAAGCTCAAAAGGAAGAGAGGAGGATAGAGCTGTTTCATGTGAGGATAATAGCCAAACACACAAAGATAGACACATATTTGATAGTGGGTCACAAGCGAATCTCATCTCAGAAGACTTAGTCAAGAAGCTGAAACTTGAGACCATACCTCATCCAAAGCCATATCCACTTGGATGGATTTGCAAGGATGCTAATTTACAAGTCTCAAGAAAGTGCATGTTGTGCTTCGCCATAACAGCTCATTATGTTGATTTGGTTGAACTGGATGTGGTACCGCTTGACATTACAAGTGTGGTGTTGGGTAGTCCATATTTATATGACAGAAAAGCGATCTTCCATCGCCATGAGAACAAGTACCATTTTTTCAAGGATGGTAAAGAGTTTATTGTAAGAGCACATCGGAAGAAGCTAGAATCATCTTTAGTGAATGCATGGCAATTGAAAATGCTTGTCAATGCAAGTCAAAATCTAACTTTGTTGATGATTAAGCAAAAAGATTTTGTACATAATCCTTTTCATGTTATTGCTGACGTAAATGATGATATGTTTCAGTTTGAAAGCAAGTCATCTTGGGAAGATGACAAGATGTTGCAGAAAGTGCCTTTGGTGTTGATCGGTGCAGAGAACAAAGTGTCAGTGCAAGGTGGTGCAAGAATCCAAGAGAGGGTAAAGCATGCAAGTAAAGAGGGCACAAATTTCATCATGGGTCATTGTTGTTTTCAGAATGGAAAATTGGTATGGCGAGAAAACTTGGTTGGGATTCGACACAAGTACATGGCTTATTCGGCAAAAATTCGCCATGAGGACAGTTGGAAAGGTGAATCTCATTTTCAGTCTCCTTTGAAGTTTTACCATTGTAGAAACAATATGCTTTCTGCAAATTATAGTTGATGTTATGCAAATTTCAAAAAATTGCATCATGACTCAGTCAATGTTAGCAACAGTCGGTCAACGGATTCAAGGAAGAATTTATCTTTTTTTGAGAAGCTCAATTTGATGAAGTCAGGAATTTTTCAATGGTTCAAGGTTGGAAGAGTGGAGAATCAGTCTCCTCATCTCAATTTCTGTAAATCAGAGAGATTTTGGGGTCCAAAATCTTCCCATTTGGGAGGTGTGATCAGGGGATCATGTCCAAGTGGAAAAAATGCTCAAAAATGGAATTGCTCAGAATTGGTTGAAACCTAAACAACCAGATAGGCCTCTTCATTGCAATTCTGGCGCTGCGAACGACACTCAAATCCGACGTCACACGTGAAAGTTATGCAGGTTTGAAATTTTCAGTATCTTTCAAAAATCCAGTTTGACCAAGGTTGACTTTGACTTTGGAATTATTAAAAAATATATTCCTTGGAATATTCCACAGGAGAAAATGGGCGATCGACAAGTGGCAAGTGCTCATTCATCATTGGGTTGACTGTGTAATTTTTTGACCAATAATAGGCTGCCACGTGGCAGGCTCGGAGGCCGCCACGTGGCCCCAGGTTGGATAGAAGTGGGCGGTATTTTAAAATTTTTGTGACTTAACAGATTTGAACCCACAACCTCATGCACACAAGCCAAGCGGCCCGACCAACTCTCCTATTCAATGGTTCTTAACATATGAAGGAGTTAGATTCCTTTTGAAGTTTGTTGAACGTTGGTGTGGCGGAAAATGGGGACCAGCCCCTAAGGTCTAGCCCCCACATATCCATGTGATCACGCCACAGGGACCAAGGGTTATCATAAACGATGGAAATTTTGGTTAATTTGGTTTAATTAACCACTAAAACGTGGCTTAGCCACTAATCTCGTTCATTAGCACACAAAATGCGCTTAGTGTTGAAACATGTTTATCTGCTCATTAATAAGCAGTTAAGTTAAGCTAATCCATGATCAAGGTTTGGCGGAATTAATGGCGGGCACGCCATATTTGGAGGGAAGGGCCAACTTAACTGGACTTAACTCCAGTTCTCCACATTTAGTGGAGGTTTTCAAGGGGACATTGGGCAGAAGTTTGTTTTGGTCATAACTTCTCCAATACTGGACCAATTTGGATGAAATTTTGGTCAATTTTGGGTATTCTGAGTATTCTGGAGCCATTGGGACAGGTTGCAGAGCCAAAAAAGGTTTTTTTCAGCCATTTTTACTTCAGGGAAGCTTGGAGAACCATCAGGGCCATGAGGGAAATGGAGTTGCATTGGGCTATACTTCACTGTTTGAGGTGAAATAAAAGTCATTCGTAGCTTATTTCTGCCTTCAAAATTCTTTTTTACAACTAGTTTTTCCTGTTTAGGCCTTTTTCTCACTGTAATACCAATTTGAGCAACTTAATAGAGCAAGGACATGCCCATTGGGAGCCTTGGACCTGGCATATGTAGCCCAGGAGGGGTGAACTGCCTCATCATGTTGTTGTGTTGTTATGGTGAAGTTATGTTGTTGTGTATTTCAGATTTAAGATGTTAAACAGTAATTTTAATTCACATTCCCTCACACATAAACTCAAAAACAGTTACCAAAAACACTTTGTTTAATTTTCAAGACATGACAAACACTTTGCACACTTAATTAAATGGAAATGAATACTTTGCACAACATTACAAATACTTTCATTTTCAGATCATCAAATCTCTTGAGGTGCAAACTTCTTTTAAAGTGCAAAACTTGAATAAAAAATTTGCACCTAGATAAATTTAATCCCTCTAAAAGCTTTACACACACACATAATTTTTCACTGTTTAAATTGCATACACCTTTTTTTTGTAATATCCGACTGAGATTCTATTGATAATCCAAAAACAAAATTACAACTGAAGTTCTGAGAATTACCTTTTTGACCTTGTCAACCAGACTAAAAACTTCTAATACCACAAGCCCATTAGTAAATGACTTGTTTGTTAATAGAGATCAAAACTTGAGTGAACATTTAGCCATGAGGATTGTCCACGCATTCAAAAATACCATAGTTACATGCAATATGAAAATATTGACGACACAAATACTTATAAGAAGAAGAGGAAAAACATACTAAGGTGATGAACGAAGACAACAAAATTTCCAAAATAACATGATAGTAACATCGGATAATAGAAAGCAGAGGAGGAATCATTCATCTAGAATGACTATTGGTTGTTCTAGAGAAGATTTGGTGCTGACCATATTGACTAGGGTAGCATTGATGACCGCTTATCCATTCTGAGGTACTAGGGAATCAATATATGAGTCCGTAGTTATGTAACATTCTATCTTATTTAGATGAACAACAATCTCATCCATATCATATTTGATGTCCTGCATAATCCTTTTCAGTTCCCCCTATCAACGAAGAGCTGATAATTGTCAACCTGATTATCTCTAAGCACCATGTGAAGTAGAGAATCCATTTATATGTGTGTAAATATGGAGTGCAAAAAATGCAGCCTTCACTTCCTCCATTTTCTTGGGTCTGGAACCCATTTGGTCTTTCCCCACACAAACTTCAGAGTTTGAGTGACAATTTTTCACCAAAATCTCGTGCTTCCAAGGATTGATTTTCCCTTTGAACATCCAGAGGCACTACATCGAAGAAATTTTCCACAAACTCCCACCCAAAGAGACGTCTTTGTCTAGATGAGGACATCGCAAAGGAACTGCCTCGTCGAATGATTAGTCATTGTCGTGGAGGCATCAGAAACATAATACTGCAAATAAAATGAACCAAAATTTTTTGGGACAACCCAAGAGGGAAATTTGGATTACAAAAGTAATAGGACCCCAACACCAGTCCCACAATTATCTTATACCAATAGAATAGAGGCTGTGAGTACGCTGGTAGTGACCCAATATACTAGGAAACTGGTGAATGTAAGTATGAATGTAGAGACCCAATATATATGTCATCCAAGAAACAAAAACAGTGAATGCTCAACCCTACCAAGACTCCCCACCAGTGAATCTCTTCGAAAGTAGGTAAGATACCATTAGAACCATATAAAAAATGAGCCACTATACCAAAATCCCACAACCAAGATTGGGTAGTTGAAAGAGATGCCCAACGATTCAATAGATTGTGAATTGGAAGATGGAAGGACCACAACCAATTCAAAAGAAGTCCCAAATGACGTGGTATGCAGAAAAAGACAAAAAATATTAGTTGTTCTAAACCCCCGTCCCCTTGACCCTTGAGAGAAAACGAAAGAAAGCTAAGGACCACCCAGGACGACCACCTCCCGTGACAACTCCCAACCATAGAGCTTGGAGTAACTTGGAACAAAATGAAGAAAAAATAAGGGTACACTAGAGATCATTACTTGACCTAGACAGACAACAAGACCAATATAGTTCCAAATGCAATAACAAGTACTTACTAGGAGTTGGTGGCAGAAAATTGTGAGAGGTATAGCAATATTTTGACTTAGAAGGAGAAAAGCTTATAAGCTTAGGACCATAATACATTGTTACAATTTCTCTAAGGAAGAAACCACAATTAGCTTGAAAAAATAATTGACATTGGAAAAAACGAACTGCCAGAGCATACCCTGAGAGAATTATCATAGTAAGACACCAGCCCGGAGATGTTGTAACTCTTCGCCACCCTTGTGTATGAAACAAATTTGTATATGGAAGTTCCAACGAGACTTCGCTTTCCCGACACCTTGAAGAAGGTCGATACCATCCATTCTCCAGATGCCAAGTGGTATACCCTGCCTGAGCTCGGCATGCCAAAAAACTCTCATGATTTACTTATCATAAATGCCAAGTGATGGCTTGTTAGGATACTTCAAACAATGTACCTCCAATCTTTCATCAGCCTAGACCTCCATCCTTACTTCGAAAGCATAAACTAAATGTTTCATGGTGTGATGGATCCCATAAACTCTGTACCACACCCTTGTGGTATAAATGCCACAAACTACTAACCATACGATTTCCTCGCTTAAAACCTTTCTACCACTCCACGTGTTTGGGGCTATATGCCAAGTGGATGGTCTGACACACTTCTCAAGCACCGCTTCCATAATAGCCACTCGTAGCCAGTACATGTCACTCATTGCCTTCGTTACACCCGTTTTCCAAAATAAGGCCCAACAAGGTATGTCGACAATTTTTTGCCGTAATCTCACCCCTGTTGGGGAGTTTAAGTTGCACACACAACTTAAACTTGCAATTCCAACATATCTTTGTTGGATTTGAAACATAATTGACGAATGAATATAATTTTTTACTTTTTTTTCAAACAAAATTGACATAATAATATACTTAAAAAGGCTACAATGTAAAATAATGAGACTACTTAAAAGATTTTAACCATAAATTTTATTTTATTATATTATATTTATTTATTTATTTTTATTTTAATTTTTTAATTTTTTTTTTATATATAATGTATATATAGGCTTTTTTATTTTTATTTTTACTTTTAATTACTTTATTTCTCTATAAAGTTGATATAAGATTATGTTATTTCATATCAACATTTAAATATTTTCTTTATGGTTGAGAGTGAGAGTGAAATAATTTTACTACTTCTCCTCGTTTAGTATGACCAATGAGAGTACTTTTAATTAAACAAATCAAGCATGTATATTTATTTTGGTTTTTTATTATATCTTACATTTTTATTTTATTTTATTTAAAAAACATTTTATTTTTTATTTTTATTTTCATATCGACATCAAAATATTTTCTTTATTTTTTTTTGTAATCTTAGTAAGTCCTCTCTATTTTCTATTTATAGTAAAAAGCAAGTGTAAAAATACAAAATTAAGCCTCAACCTGCCCATAGGAAACCAGGTTTGTTGGTCGCCTGAGTGCATTGTACGCCATCCAAAACATATACATCTTGAGTCTACTTCATATTGTCCTCAAATAACTAATATCAGTGTCTGTACTTGCTATCATATACATAACATAAACATAAAATTTGTCCGCTATCATTAAAAAAAAGTAAACTTAGACTGGTCATTGCTTAATCATCATCCGACTCAACAGGAGCTGGGTCTTTGACACTAGAACCAAGCATATTTACATGGTGCATGGATTGTATTTCCTTCTTGATTCTGCTGAGACACACATACTGGTGGTGCTGACGAAGGTTCATTATCTGAATGCTTTTGTTGATCTCAGCCAGAGTTGTAGCTACCCTGGGATCCCCCCCCAACTTCCTGTATTGACATAATTTCCTTAACAAGAAGAAATTTTATCAACCAGTATGTTATGATAGAATGATGAAACAGAGAAATTCTACTCCGAGTTTGACCTGGGCCTGTGATGAACTGATTAAGTTCATCCTCCGCAATGTCTTCCTCTTCCTCTATCTTGGTTCTGGCATCAGTCTCCCATCCATGAATGAGAGATTTGACGAAGCAGGGTGTCTCCTCTGAATATGCCTGAAATAAGGTTTCCATTACTTCCCTGCTGGACCTCCTGCCCCGCTTGGCTGGAGGATTCAAGACTTTGGCCTTGCCTTTGTCTTTGGTGTCCTTCTTTCCCTTGTTCCCTTTCACCATAAGTTCTATAGGATATCCTTTCGACATAAATATGCGGCAGAGGTGACTGGTTACATGACCTGTAGCAGAGACACGATTACAACATCCCAGCAGGTTAAAAAAAAAGCTATTATACATGGTCAGGTTGCTATCCTCAGTAGTAGGATAATTCTGCTTTATGCAGCCTTGAGACCTATTAATGCATGCATGATACCCACCCAAGACTAGTGCAAAAGAGAGAAATAGACCCATTGACAGAAGCCTAATACCCTTATAACTATTTACCCCGACACCCTTCTGAGAATCACTGATAGGAAGCAACGTAGTAGAGAAAGACAAATAGCTTTTCGGGTGACTATAAAACCTCAGCATCCCTCCCCTTCCAGCATTTACATCATTAATGTTCATACGAGTGATTTCCCATTCCCGACTTAACATATTCATAGAATAAAGAGAATGACATTCATGCAATTTCAACCTTGACTGGGGATAAACAACGGTAGTTTTACAGTGCCTGACCCTAACTACGTTTACCATACAGGACATATAAAACATAAAATTTGCTGACAAGGACCTACAACGACCTTTCAGAGATCCTACGAGGCCTCGACTACACTCACAACCTTTATAATCCTCAAAAAACAAACTAATTCGAAGTACATCAATACAGTAACTAATAGTATGACAAACATAGTAGATATAATCCAGAAAGATGTAAATTTTCCTTTGCATTCAGCAATACGCAAAAAACCATTTCATCATGGTGGTGAAAGGTGAATTGGGTACATACCAATTCACAATTGCAGGCCTTCGGTGACGCCTGAGAGTCTTGCAGGGTTGCTCGCACCAAGAACCAGTGATCAGAACCAGGCACTAAACCTCCACTTTGCAGAGAATGAATGTAGAAAGAATAACCCATAGCAGGTTAATAACCCGCGTCAATAAAGCCCGACGACCCTCTTTCCAACCTCGCTCTAACAACCCACTTGGCTCGCCGAGTTGTTCGCCATTCGAATTAAAAGATGTCATAATGATCCATTGGGGGAGCTATCCTCTCCTCTTCCTCATCAGCTGCTCTGCTCCTCCCGTTGCATGCGAGAGCCACGTACCCATCCTCCTTCATCGCGGCGTGGTTCTACCCTTGCCAGATGGCACCCCGATCGGGGGGAAAAATATTTTCTTTATGGTTGAGAGTGAGAATGAAATAATTTTACTCCTCCTTTAGCATAGCTAGTGTGAGTACTTTTAATTAAACAAACCAAACACGTATATTCATTTTTGTTTTTTATTATGTCTTGCATTTTATTTAAAAAATATTTTAATTTTGTTTTTATTTTAAAAGAGACACTCGTCAATTACAAGTTGAACATAGATAAAATTACATCTTTGTCATACTGGGCTGTAAAATGAACCTCTCAATTTAATAACTCAAATGTGCAATTTCAACAAATTCTTACAAAATTTCACTATAAAAAAATAAAAAACAATTAAAGCAAGATTAATAATTTTTTTATTTGAAAAATAATAATTATTCTTTTGAATCATTTGAAATAAATGTTATTAATAAAAAAATTTATTTGTTTATAAATTTACCAATTAAAAAACTAAGCACAAATTCTATTTTTTTAATATGCCTAAAGAAAATTAAATTGTGAAAAAAAATCACAAGGAAATTTGTAATGAATCAATAATGTTTAAACCTTTAAAGCTTTTATTTAGAAACATAAAATTTAGAGTTAAATTATTGGTAAAATAAAAGGTTAAAAATATTGAAAAGCTATTCTATATAAACTAAAAGTTAAAATTGAAGTGAGAGAACTTGCTTTTATATTTCATAATCACAAGCTCTTCAATTTAGTAATTAAGTAAAGTTTCCTTAAACCATTAACTTAAAGTTTTATGTTGCTTTTTGAAAAATAAAAATAAAATCAAATTTTCTAATTGTTACTTAGAATAAGCTCTCTTTTAACAAAGTAACAGAGAATTATTCTGGAAATGAAGATTAACATATGGTAACAAAGTCATGATAAAGGGCTAAAGGGTACACTAGTTTTAGAAGTTATCATTAATCTTGTGCTACTTAATTATGTTCACGATTATTGTAAAGAAATGTCATAATAATAAAACCAAAGGAATGCCAAAATAATAAAACCAATCTCTGGCGTTACTTTATTGACTTTAAGAATGCTTTTGTCAGACTTATAAGAATTAACTTTTAAGATAAATTAGTTACAAGAGTTACAAATTTTATTTGATGGAGACTGGTTATTATAATACTATATGAGACTGTTATTGCTAAGTTCAAATACAATAAAAACAATCTCTGGCGTTACTTTATTGACTTTAAGAATGCTTTTGTCAGACTTATAAGAATTAACTTTTAAGATAAATTAGTTACAAGAGTTACAAATTTTATTTGATGGAGACTGGTTATTATAATACTATATGAGACTGTTATTGCTAAGTTCAAATACAATAAAAAAAAAAATTGGTTTAAAAAAATTTATTGTAATATTAGAACTTGAATCTTGGTAGAAAATAATAACACCTCATTTTTACCTAGTCACCCTTGACAAGTTCCATGGTTAATACTAATGTGTGGGAAAGTAATTTGTGTATAACTTGTCTTGTAGGGTAGGAAATCATGGTAATTCTGATATCAGTTTCTTTTTTGGGTTCCAAGGTGGTGTCTGCGTGGATCTTGTGTATGTTGTTGGATTGGTTGTGATCTTGGATCTCGCGCTTTTACATGTTCTCCATAAGCTTGCACAATTTCTAACAACCTGAATAAAACATATCTAAATCCAACTGTGGACATATATTTAAATAAGCATATCAATGAAATACAGAGCACTATATGGTATACCATATTGATTTAATGAAATACAGACTAACTCGAGAATTTAAGAAGGAATCATAACAATCATGTACCCTCAAACTTTTATGAGGTGAAGACACGATTGTGACAAGTAGAATCACAAGGGTATGGACAATCAATATTCTTGCCAACTGTTCGATTAAAAAACCAATCTCCAGCTGCCTCTGCAATGGTCTGTCATGTAATCAGCAAAAGGTTAAAAATCTTAGAAAATATCTTTTTCCCTTGTACCTCATCCGTAGAGGTTTGCATGCACCCTTATATCTACAATGGACTTATCCCCTTCTGCTAAAAAAAGTCACTCCCACTCTGCACCCTTTTCTATATATCAATTTCTAATGATATTTCAATAAAATGTAGCAAGGCCATTCATAACATAGTTAGATAGCATACCTTTGAGTTTAATCTTGGAGAGTCTGGTGCGTGCCACAAGCTCTGCAAATTAGTCTGGCAATGTGCATAACATGAATTGATGAACAACCCTCCAGTTATTGATCTCCTCACTGGTTTTAATGCACTTAGCATATCATACCTGAAACCTAGTGTGTAAAATAGGGATTATTAAATTTTGATCATGTTCATTCCTTTTCCTCTAATGTCTTAGTTCACAAAATTTTATCAAGAGAAACTTGAAAACAATAATAATTGCATAGTGCTGCTATCAGCAATGAGGCCTCGGGTTCACTAGTGAGGTTAACAGAGTGAGAAGTCAGTTCACTAGTGATGTCAAGAGAGAGTGAAGTTGTCCACCAGATTTCTATTACCAATATGATCAGCCCCACCTATATGGCAAGAATTTCAAAACGGATGAGGCAAGATGCAAGTCTGGGGTGAGTTCAGTAGAATAGGTTTCCCTCATACCTAGCATTGAGTTTCGAAGGGGATGACACTGGGTACAAGTCTTCAGTAAAGTTGGGCACCTAAGCTGAAAGAAGTCCTTTCATTGTGCTGAATGCTGTTTGGGCATGTTTCTTAAAGCACTTCAATGGTAAAAAAAGCATAAAATGAGGGTCAGGTACTGCAAAAGTTAACCTTGCATTATTTTCAATTGCCATGAAGTACAGTTCAGTATGTTTAACTTGCAAAGTTGCCAATGATTGTAGGGATCTGCTTCACTGGGTGCCAAAATGTTTTTGATCTACAGAAAACATGCCAATCACAGACAGGATATTAAGTCACCTCCAACATATAGGTATATAAGATTAGTGACAATTCCAAAAAGACTCTACTTACCTGCCATGAATCATATGCTGCATTTAGAACAAAAAGAGGGGTTTTGATCGATTGTAACAGATACTGTGGAAAGAAACACTGCCATTTTGTTTCATAAATGGTTAGTAATTGTTTGAGGAAGAGAAAAAATTATTATGCTAATACAAAACTTAAATCAATAGGAAGCTATGAACTTTATACTGACCAGACTTGAATTCAGATCCATTTTTGTTGTGCAAGCACGTGGCAAGTTTTTTGAAGATCCCTATAACACAATTATTGCAAATTCAACAAAAATATGCGAATGAAAAGGAGAAAAGTATGCTTGAGATGATGACAATAAAGTTTCCCATGTTGCTCATGAGCATCAATAAATTTGATAACTCACTGAGCTGGTGAAGCACAGGGCTCAAATTGTATTCTCATACTTATTAGGCATCCACATTCTCACTGTGGCTTGGGAGGTTTGTGCCAGCCACTACTTAGTACTGGTTAATATAGTTTGATAAGGCAATGCTTTAAGCAACAGTGAAGGACAGTCTTTCAACAACAACCAGGGAATACCTGCAGTGTAACTATTTCATTAAAGTAAGACCTTATGTATCTTCCTCCAGATATATCCTCCCTGCACCATGTGCAGAAGCAACCATATCTAGATGAATAAGTTATTTATATACTGATATCAGAGTCAATAAGTAAAGGGAAAGATCATATTCAAGACGTACACATCAATGAAAAATCCAGCATCTGGCATACACTTGACTATAGCAGTCTCTGGCAGAAGATCCCGAAACTCGTCGCAATGAAGAAACGTGGTTAAGCCTCCTGCCGAGCAGCCAGTAAGTAGAGCCTATAACAAAACTATTTCAATCAAATCAGTAAAGCCGGAATTTGATAGCCCACATCTCATTTTCATAGACTACAACCCTTTGATCCCAATAGACGTCATAGATGATTAGGAAAGCTAACCTGCTCAGCTTTATCCATTCCCTTTGCCATAAGATCTTCCATAACAGCTTGCCAAATCCTTTGACCTCTGAATCGAAGTTTGGTGACCTGATGAATCATGGGTACTTCTAATTAGGTGCAAATTGCAACTTGTAAGAAGGTGCAAGTACCATAATAGATTTGAACTTCATACATATCTAGGGCACAATAAAATTATACATTTCAGTTGTTCAGAGGAATTTTTTTTCAAACATGTTAAAATAGTCATCTAATATCCATGCAACCGTTTTACAGCAACATACCTGATTTACCTCCTCCACATCTCCGGTGAAGGAGGATCCATCACAATATCGAACTGCAACTCGGTTCCAATTGTAGAAATCTGTTGGACAATTTTCAAATTCATGAATCACAAAGGTATCCCTGTTTTCAATGACAGTGTAGAGGCAATTTCTTTTCCAAGAGAAAGAAAAATACATTGATAATTGACTATAAGGACTGCATATTGTGCCTTGCTAAAGATGCAGTGATTCAATTTCATAATAGAATCTAATTTCTACTCTTGAATTCTATGAAGACCCATGTTGTAATCATAGATGACTCTAGATTGTGACTAGAAAAAACCTGGATTGAGTGATTGATTGTCAGTTAAGATGCCTGAAAATACCAGCTTCTGTCCCATGTACAGAGATGAGCCTAAGTGAGAGTGTGCCCGCTTTAAGCATGAGGTTATGTTATGACACCATCCTCCACCCTGCATACAATTTTGTATTAAATAACACATCAATTCCAATAAGACAGACTGGCCAATTCAACACATCCTCCACCCTGCATACAATTTTGTATTAAATAACACATCAATTCCAATAAGACAGACGGGCCAATTCAACACATTACTCCCTTTCTCATATATCCAAACTGATTCACAGGAGGTTATATGTAGACAAAGTGCAGGAGTCTCTCTCCTGGAATGTTCCAACTATATGAATCATCACACAACTTATGATATTAATCTGTTGCTCTCTTCACTTGGCTTACAAGAGCTCCCCCAAAACAAGGAGAAACCCATAACAAAGAGCATGCATAAGGAAATAACAATGACAATCCTAGAAAACAGTGGATATAACAAGTTCAGGAATAAATGGCTTGCCTCCACGTTAATCAGCCAGCTATTTGCTCCTGATCCAAATCCCCTGTGTAGATTGTAAGCGGGTGGGCTTCCATCCAAACAAACTGTACTAAACCATGAACTTGAGTAAATTACAAATAACAAGCATGATTTGAATGAATCTTAGAAGATAAGCATAGGTTAGCCAAGTTCTTAAAAGTGTATATATATATGTGTGTGTGTGGATTCAGATCCGGAATAAAAAAACCAAACCAGGATCCACTCTCATTAGTTTTCTAATCATTCCAATCGCTTGCTTAAATTTTACCAGCTCCTCTGGTTGCTGCATCTCTGAGCACAGTGATGTCTACCAAAAGGACTTTTGACGAATCGACACCTGATACTTTCCTTGCTGCCACAGGCTTCCCACTGTGTATTTCTGCATCAACTACTATTAGTAGCAGAAACACCACAATTTCTAGAAAACCCAATGCATACTTCATGTATATTGCTGCTCCTCTGCTAGTGCTAACCATCTTGGAATTCCAACCAAAGCCCATTTGAGAGCTTGCAATTACCCAATAGAAAACTGACCAAAAGTCAGATTATAGTTCAGAAAATATGGCAGCAGTATGCCTAGAAAGCAGTAGTGAACTTATATTCTAAACCCAGTTAGCAGAAAACCAGAATAGCTGATCTTTTATAAAGTATAAATGAATGACACGAATATTTGTACTGTAAATGATAGAGTGGGCTAATCTTGATTCCTATATATGGTCTATGAATAAATAATTTCTTTGCATGCGGCATCCATTAATTCGCCCCAGCTTTCACTCAGAGGCTATGAAGTTCTGAGTCCCAATAATCGGGAATAAGTAATTTCTTTGCAGGCTGCAGCCATTAATTGGCCCCAGTTTTCAGTCAGTGGCCATGAAGTGCCGAGGCCTAATAATCGGGAAATCCTGACATTTCACCTGGATGTTTAAATGCCAATCTTAAGAATCTGTGTACATCTCCTCTCCTCGCCATGTGGACTGTATATCATGGAATCAGAGGAGCCAATTACGTGGTTGTATAGACGGTTTCTAGGCCTCAGAAAATCTTATAAGTTTGAACCAAAATATAGTTATTTGAAATTCCCATCCCTTAAAATACTTACATGGAGACAAGATTCTGGATACATGTCCTAAAATTATTCATCAGTGTCTTTTGAATGGAATGTTTTGTAACCATCAGTCCCTCGTATCTTCTGGAAGCAATCAGGGAAGGTTTCACCTCGGGTTATGTGGTGTGGTGGGGTGGCGGAATTTTGTCTCTTTCGCTTTACTTCCATGGGTGAGTGGTTGGTAAGTTGTGTATTAGTTTTATGTCACATGATGAGGTGGGCCAGTGATATGTATGTCACAGTATAGCACTAATAATAGTAACAAATATTGTACAGGTTGAGATAGAGATAAGTAGATAAAGAGAGTTTGAATCTAAAATGTATTACATATATCATCATAAATTTAGGTGGATAAATATGAGGATACTTTAATTATCTGTATAGATTAGATTTTTTTAAGTATTGATAAAATATGAAAGTTTAGAGAGATCAAATTTATTCATATGTGAATTTTTGGTTTTATTTGTATTGGTGAGTCCTTGATAAGGTGTGTATTAGTTTTACCGTCATATATGTATGTCTCGGTATAGTATAGGGGTATAGTAATAAATATTGTATGGGTTGAGATAGACATAAGTAGATAAAGATAGTTGGAATCTAAAATGTATTACATATATCATCATAAAATTAGGTGGATAAATATGAGGATAGTTTTTACCAGCATAGATCTTGATCTAACATGAGTTCAGAGGGATCAAATTTATTCAAATGCTAATTTTTTAGAGTACAAAATACAATACAATGTGTTATTTTTTATTGTTTAAATTGTATTTTTAAATACTATATAGAGTCTTTTAACACCCTTTTTTTCACTTCAAATTACTTCACATAATATTCATTTTTTTAATTATAGCTAGAGCATAATTTTTTATTTTTATTTTAAAGTGGCAAGTGTCACAAATTTACACATCCCTTTCATATTGGGTTGTAGAAAGAATGAGCCTCTAGGCTCAATTATTATTATTATTATTATTTTTCAGTTTTTTATTAATTTAGTAGAGATTTCTTGGAACCATAAATTTTAGTAGTTTAATTTATAGAATTTGAGTGACTCACTATTTTCTCATAGTGTTGAATAAATGTCTTAAAAAATAAGGTCTTCATATGGGGTATCAAAAGTCCAAAAACAATATTTTCAACCATTTTTATTTTCCAATCTTTATTGTAAACATAAGTGATCTTCCCTCTCTCATTGACACCAATAACAACCATATTTCCAACAATATATTAAAAAATAAAAAATGTTGCCATCAAATTCCAAAAAAACAGAAAAACATCTAACAATTACATAGGGCCATTATAATAATATATATCTAATTTGATATAAACAAATATAGATCATAATGGATATCTTAATTTATATAATATTTATAATTACTATACCACAAAGTGTATATCAATTAAGAACAAATTTATAGATTAAATTTATAATATAAATATGTTATGAATTCTTCTTTCTTTCTTGTTTTTTCCCCTTGTTCCAGTTAAGTTAATATAGTCCCAATTTGTTTATTTAAGATATTGTCATCATAACTGTGCAATCTCATATAAACTTAAACATAAAAATTTTATGGAACTATTGTCTTTACAAATAGCTCCCTCTTTCAACTCTTCTTTAAAAAATGACCCAATAACCTAATAAAAAATAAATATATTATAAATTTTATATTTATATAAAAAAGTCATATACATTTTCATTAAATTTTATTTATATAAACAATTATATATTTAAAACAATTATATTGATAAAAATGATTGAAAGCACTCATATATTTCACACAAAGGTGTATGTGTCAACACACACACAATTTACATTCAAATTACTCTAATATATAGAGTTTCTCAGATCTAAATTATTCCTAAGTTAGAAGGAGAGGTTGAGAGAATTTCTCAACTATCACAAACTAACATCTCAAATATAGGATGTAAGCATTAATTCCAACATCCCTTCTTAATGCTTACATCACATAAATTTATTGAAATCATCCAATCATTCTTTAACTGGTTTAAAGCTTATCAATATAGGCTACATCAAGTTGCCTCATAACCCTCATAAAGGTGTAGTCGGTAAGTTGGATTCCCGAGTTCGACTCTTGAACTCCCGAATCAAGGACCTCTCGAAGTCAATTACCAGACAACGTCCCAAGCTGTCGCATAACCTCATTAGAAGACCACTCCCACGTCTTCAACGAATGAGGGATCCTTCCCTAGATCTGCAACTACCATAGTATCTGGACAACCATCCATATTGAGCCTTACTTCCACTCGAGGCACAATTGATTATGACTTCATCTTTGGCAACGCCGCTGCAGTGGTCATTTGAAATTGCAATATCACATAGAACCGTAGTGAGTGGGAAAAGTAATTACGTCACTGCCAGCTTAGGGAAGAATTAATTTCAATCGAAACATTGTTTTTACTTTTATGCACATGTCTACTCTAAATTAATCATATTTTCTTCTACAGTGCCAATCCATGACAACTCCCATAGTATTCATGTTGAGATTCTCCATCCTCAGTCGCAGTATCCTCGTCTTTGTTGTGCTCGGGGTAGTAATCCCTGCCTTCTTCATGGAGTTTGCAACATGCATCAAGATTATTGCAGGGCTCCTCTCCAGTGTAGTCGGTCCATCCAACGCTAGAGTATTTTCTCATATCAAAATTCAAGAGATTTACAGTCATGTATGATGTACACCCTACTGCAATTTGGTTGACATGATTCTCGTCCGCTGGTTGATGCGGATATATAAATCTTCAACAAAATCAACCTTCAATCCATAGGCTGCTCGACTATTGACTCAAATAGACCCCGCATCAATGAAATTTCCTTGTTGAAAGCATGCTATCGATAATATTCTCAAGCCTGCAATAAACCCTCTTGTCTCTATAGATTTGACTGACAAATAATTCACGCTTTCATATACAAACTAACACACTACAATGCAACAATTACACTCTCTCTCTGCCCCTTGCCCTTCCCATAAGGGGTTAGCCTAGATAAGCTCTGATACTATGATAAAAATGATTGAAAGCACTCATATATTTCACACAAAGGTGTATGTGTTAACACACACACAATTTACATTTAAATTAATCTAATATATAGAGTTTCTCAGATCTAACTTAATCCTAAGTTAGAAGGAGAGGTTGAGAGAATTTCTCAACTATCACAAACTAACTTCTCAAATATAGGATGTAAGCATTAATTCCAACATATATAACATTTTAGATATTAAAATTATATAACATTTAAATATCACAAAATTCATATGATATGGGGTATCAAAAGTCCAAAAACATTATTTTCAACAATATTTATTGCGAACATAAGTGATCCCCTCTCATTAACACCAATAACAAGAATATTTCCAACAATACATTAAAAAAACCTAGAAATTTTGGCATTAAATTCCCAGTAAAAACACAAAAACATTGAATAATTACACATACCATTATAATAATATATATCTAATTTTATATAAAACATTTAGGTTTGATAATGCATATATTAATTTATAAAATATTTGTTACTATAACACAAAGTGTATCAATTTTGTTTGTTTGTTAAGTTGTTTGTGATCCTCTAGGCTTGACACGTGGCTTGAGGAGCTGAGACCTAAGGGCATCTAATCAGTCAAGTCAGCCCTAAGGGGACTATATTTTTTAGCATGTCTCCTCCCCTAGCACAAAACATAATCACCCCATGAGGTTTGACCTTGGGTCACCTTGCTAACAAGGCCCATCCTCAATCGATTGTGCTAATAGACTTAACAAAATTCACATGAAATTTTATTAAAATTTATTTACAAATTATTTCAACATTTTGAAATATTGACAAAGCCCCATGACGATTGATGCTATGTGATTCATTTCAATAGTTTCAATCCCTTTTATTCACCCCTGTGAGCATCACCCGATGCAATGAGTGCTAAGTGGACTATTAAAAAATCATGAGAAATTAGTTAGTTATGACTACATCTTATGGAAATGGTCATAGATGAATGACTTAATTAAAGTAGTTGAATCCCAAAAATAATATCTAAACTTAATCATATTCATTTTAAAAATTTTTAATTTAATGAATTATTTTATAATTTAATAATACACTATTAAAAGTTTAGCTAGTTCATTTATAATAAATAGTTTAGCTAGTTCATTAATAAATTTATTATTGCTAGTTAATTAATATTTAACATCAATGGAAACTTCTGCCATATTCATTTTAAAATTTATTATTTTTATTTATATAATTAAGTTGTAATTTTTAATATATCATTAAAAAATTATTATAGTTAGTTTATTAATATTTAATATACTTGATATAAATGAGTATATATTTATTTTAATCACAAATATAGTCAATTTTAAAAATGGAAATTTCTTTTAAATATAAAAAAGTATTTATATTTCAATAAATTGATTCCATATATATATATATATATATATATATAAGATGGAGGGAGGCAATAACACTTTCCTAAATCCGGGGTAAAAAATAACACTGTGGTCATGTCTGAGAAACTCAAAATTCCGAAAAGGCAGTAAAGATGCAGTAATGGACACCGTGAGAAACATCTATGTGTGAGAGGAGCCTTGCAGGTAACAAGAGCAATTCTCAGTGTTGTATTTAGGGACGACCGCTCTTCCATTATCTTCATGCAGGCTGCTATCTCCTCTTTGGGTAACATTTTTCTTGATGGAAGCCATGGAAGATATGTATGAACTCTGTTTCTATATCCGGAGGCCATGGATGGTATGTATGAACTCTATTTCTGAATCAAGTTAGGATTACATGGTAGTTGAATAGAAATAGGTCAACTTATCTTGGGGAGATGGGTTGGTAGTTTAGGTATATAGGTGGAATGAAGCCAAATGGTCCGAGGGTAGTCTCGAGTTTCAGACTGGTTCTCCTGGTTTAGAACCTTTGGAAGTGGTGAAAGGGTTTCTGAAGTGCTATAAAGGGAATAGAAGAATACCACCTTTCCTGGTGTCTTAGAAAGGGGACATAAGTTATAACAACTTCCTAATAACCATTTTCTGGGGGGTAAGGGAATACACATTGTTTTGAAGGGTTCCTTTCCTCTTCGATGCTCTATAGTTATGAGAGGGTGTTTCATAGAGTCCATCATCACCATTACCCTTTGGATGATTCCCTCAGAGTTGGGGGAAGTGTTTATGATAATTGTCTTAATGCTGGTCTCCATCGTCATGTTACTGGCTATGTACAATACAAACTACAAGGAAAATAAAAAATCACGACGGTAGAATCCATGTGCAAGAATCATCCTCCGACTTAGAATCTCAACCATCTTTGCAACAATCAAAGTGGTATCATATTTGGCGTAAGTGGGTGGAGTCTTTCATTATTTCCAAACCCTGTAAGGATTTTGGAATTCAAATTTGCTCCAGATGGTGGAGATGCCTGGGTTGCTGTTGTTGTTGCTGCTGCCATGTTTGATTGCCTCACAGTGATGCTCTGAACTAGTTTTTCCAGCGGATTTTCGTCTACCACCTTTTTTCCGATCTCTTAATGGCTGAAGGAAAATCGAATCCGGCCACTCCTCCGGTCTCCTCATCGTTGATGGTGATTGCTGCTCTGACGAACCTTGTCAGTGGAAGGATTTTCAAAGCTTATTGGTGTGGGGGGGGGGGGTTTACAGTTTTTTTTGCTGCCGGTTATTGTTTATATAGGTGACGGATTCCATTTATAGGATCTACAAGGACGCTGACATCTCCTTATTTTAAAATCATTTTTCTCATTACCCAATATCCATTGGTTTAATGGTTCTACATCCACACAGCTTGGTTGTTGGGTGTGGTTGGGATTCTCAACATGGGATATGAACATTCTTAATGTTTTTCCTGTCTGCCTATCTCAAGCGATGACTCTTGTCTTGGATTTCCAACATCTGAATGAGATGTGACTTATTCCTAACCTGACCACGCCTCATCCTTACGTCAACTTTCTTAATACATCATGGCCGAGATTAATGATAATCTTTCCTCCGACACGTCCGAACACGAAGCCCTCATAGCTGCCACGATAGTCACAGAACAAATACGTCAGAGAGAACTGGAAGTGGATGCCCGTTTGATTGCTCAGTGAATTGTTATGCTCCCTGGTTTCAATGATGTTACAACTCATGGCCGCGCTAAGGGTAATTTGAATTCTGGTAGCGAGGGTGTCTTTCGGCGGAGGGGTCACGGACAAAATCCAAATTCCTATTACAAACCATCCATGGATGTGAAGGAAGTCGCACTGGAATACGATGACTTGTGGGGGCGAGTGGCTAGCTTCTAGAAGTGGGTGCTCATCGGCCGCTGGATGTTTGCGGATGGGAATGAAGTAGATATGATGGACTGGGAAAAGAAGTACTGGAGCCCCATTGTTGGATACACCCCTAAGGTAAGCTTACTGCTAAACAGTTGATTTAGCATCCATTTCATGCACGAGAACGGTGTTGCAAAGGTCCTGTAGAAGACTTGGGTAAGGGGGAAAATTTTTATGCAGGTTCTCCCCTGGTATCTAGGTTTCAATTCGGTAATGGAGGCTCCTAAAAGAAAAATCGTTTGGGTAAAGTTACTAGGACCCTCATTGGAATTCTGGACTTTGAAGGCATTAAGGGCCATTGGGAAATCCATTAGTTGTACGAAGTATATTGATCCCCACATCCTTGGTTCCTGTGACAAAAGGATTGCCTGGTTATTAGTGGAGGTTTGTTTCTCGGGTGGTCTTCTTAGAGATGCTGATTTGATCTGGGGACAAAGACGAAATAGACAAAGAGTGGATTATTGGGGTGTACCATTCAGATGTCTTGTTTTTCATCACACTGGGCATTTAAAAGGAAGTTGTCCAATGAGGATCAGAAATCCACGCCGCAGGAAGCTGAGTATTGATGGCTCGTGGAAGGAAAACGCTACAAATGATCTGCATGAGGACCTCCCATTAGGTAAGTCTTCTCTGCCATCTTCTGATGATTAGATATATGCATCTGCTAGTGCCCTTATTGATAAATCCTTCCCTCCTTTAAACGATGTCGTTCCTTCCAAAGATCCTGGACCCTCTATGTGTATTCATGAAGAGGTGGTCAATAACAACTCTATTCATGAGGCTGGAAGGAATGACCAACATATTTCCATTGTATCTGGGTCATCTGATGAGCCTCCTCAATTTACCACCGTGGTTGCACCTCTGTATATTTCTCCCTCCATGCCTCCCCTGGAATGGGCCTCACCCCAATCCTCGTGGCCAAATGAAACCTTATACATCTCAGAATCGCCTAAGAAAACTGTGGGTAGCGATATCGATTCCATTTTAGAAAACCCAAACCTCGACCTTGCAACTTTGACTGTTTTTGACAAGATCCCACAGAATCCTGACATTGTCATTTCTACCGCCTCTGGTAACAACATCACTTTGTGTAAAAAATCAAAATCGGGTTCCAGAAACTTCAGGGGTAGATTGAAAACCAAATCTCTCTTTCGAGACGATTTTATGGACCTGATGGATGTCCCCATCTTTGCCTCCGAGGACCCCAGGGCACTTAAAGCAAGCAACCCTTCTGGGGTTTCCAAATAACCTCCATTTTATCTCTAAATTTGAGGGGTATGGGCGATCCCTCCAAACATGATCACCTAAGAAACTTGCTCTGTGATTTGAAGCCTGAGATAGCTCTTTTTCAGGAGACACTGTGTAATAGGACGAAAGCAATCAACACTTTTTTCGCCATTAGATCGGGATGGAATGCAGCTACCACTGATGCGATCGACCATGCGGGTGGATTACTGGTTGTATGGGATCCATCGTATGCCAATTTTCAAGCATATAGTTTTTTTGGAGGTATTTTTCTATCTGGGAATATAAGGGGTTTTAATGGCATTTTCAACATTGTAAATTTATATGCTCCATGCCAAAGTAGAACTGCTTTCTGGTCTCATATGTACCAGTCTGGAATCCTTAACATTAAAAATTTGATTGTCATCGGAGACTACAACTCTACCCTTCAATCTGATGAATTATGGGGAATCAAAGCCAGACTTGATCCAATGGCGGATCAAATTGGACAGATTTTTGATAAATCTCTCTTGAAAGGCATTAGACCATTTCCCATTTCCCCAACATGGAAAAATTGAAGAGCAGATGGGGAATTTATTGGGAAAAGATTAGACAAAACAATGGTGAGTGAATCATTACTTGGTATGCTAGGACATTTAAGGTCTGGGGTGGTGGTGTTGGACCTTTCTGACCATATGGCCATTTATCTTTCTTGGCGTGCTAAGAACAAGAGAAGAGGTGTACCATTTAAATTCAATCGTGCATAGTTGGATGATCCTGAATATAACCAGCTGGTAAGATATTTTGGAACAACAATACTCCATATGACGATTTTTTGGTTGGGAAAGATTTCATATAAAACTTCAAAGGATCAAATGCATAACAAAAGGCTGGGAAATTAAAAAGAAGGAATTACTTAGGGTAGAAATAAAGGAAATATCGAGCAAAATTAGTAGTATACATGCTGATTTTGTAAATAAGGCCCCTGATAAGGAGACATACAAAATGATTGAGAAGTTGCAGAAAAGGAAGATGGATATATTGAAGATCGAAGAACTTACTTGGAAACTAAAAAGCAGGATAAATTGGCTCAAGGAAGGAGACCTAAATACACTTTTTTTTTTCATAAAAGTGCCAATGAAAGGAGGGACAAAAATACCATATGGTATGTCCAAAGAGCTGATGGGAGTTGTGCCTCCTCTTCGTCTGAGATCCAGGAGGAGGCATACAGGCACTTCTCGGCCTTCTACCAAGCGGACCAGAGCATTGACCCTGTATGCCAGCGATGGGTTCTTCAGCATATTCTGGAAATGTTTGATGCTGGGGCCATCAGAGTCTTAAATTTGAAGATATCCAAGCCGGAAGTGGAGTCAACGTTGAAGTCATTTGCCCGTGACAAGTGCCCGAGACCGGATGGTTGGATGACAGAATTTTACTTACATTTTTTTTGAGATTATGGCTGATGAGATCACTGCAATTGTGGAACAAGGCCGGATATTGGGACATATCCGTGCAAATATGAATTCCACATTTTTAGCGCTCATTCCCAAATCATCATATCCCAAGGCTTTCTATGATTTTAGGCCGATTTCCCTATGTAATCTTATATAAAAAATATCATAAAAAATAATTGCTAACAGGATCAAGGAGACTTTATCTAAGGCCATATCTCCTGAGCAATATGGTTTCCTTAGGGGTCATTCTATTCATGATGCTATTGCCATTGCTCAGGAGGCTATGCACTCAATGTACGCAGGGAAGCTGGAAGCACTCATTATGAAGATTGATCTCCTCAAAGCCTATGATAGGGCTGATTGGTCTTTTATCCGCCTTGTTTTGATGAAGATCGGATTGCCTTTGGGATCCATCCGTTGGATTATGGCTTTCATTACATCGGTCAGATATGCAGTGATCATTAACGGGATGCCAACCAAATTCTTTGGAGTTGAACTTGGTTTAAGACAAGGGTGTGCATTGTACCCCCTTATATTCATTCTAATAATGGATGGATTTAGCAACCTTATGAATATGGTACTGCGAGCGGGCTTCATTTCTGGGTTTTCTTTCTCCAATTCTATAAGTATTAGCTATTCCCTTTTTGTTGATAATCTTCTCATTTTTGGATGGCTAAATAGAAATCACTGGTTCTACATTCACTATTTGCTTGCTCGATTTGGTGTTGCCTATGGTCTTTGCATCAACAAAGGAAAATCTTTCCTTCGTAGTGAATATGGAGATGCAGATGAGATAAAATTTATTGTGGCCTTTCTTAGTGTACAAACTGAGAAGGCAAAGGAAGGTTTTCTATATTTGGGATACAAGATTAAGCCATGTGGATATAAGGTGAGGGACTGGATGTGGCTTATGGAGAAGTTCAAATTTAAAATTTCCAAATGGACCCACAAATGGTTGTCGTTGGGAGGTAGATTCATAATGATACAAGCAGTCCTTTCCCATCTTATTTTATACTGGGGACATCTATATTATATTCCAGAGCAAACTGTATCTCAGATGAATGCAATTTTATCACATTTTTTATGGGGAGGGGCTTCCATGGAAAAGAGACATCATATCTGCAAATTAGAGATTTTATTTTGTCCAAAACAACTGGGGGATTGGGGCATTTTAAATACTAGAGCTTTCAATACCGCTTAAGTCCCTGTGGAGAGCTATTAATGGTAATGGATTATGGTCTGAAATCATCAAGAGTAATTATTTAACATGAGACCCACTCCACAAAATATATTGCGACCAATTCAAATTCCCTCGGATCATGTCTGCAATTTGGCAGGGTTTCAGGAAGGTAATGCTGCCATTTTCTAGTAGGCTATCATGGCAATTTGGTAATGGGCAAAAGATTCTATTAAGTGGGGAAAAAAATTACGGTATGACTGACAATTCTCTACTAGATCATCGTGTGGTACATCGGCTGGCACACAGAGGTATTCTATATTTTTTTAGGTTATCCATTATTGAGCTCATGGAGCACCTATTCTGAAAACGACTGCACAACTGGGCCTATTGGGATCAGACACAACAATTTGGAAGGTGTTTGTAGAAAAGTTCAAAAGGTCGATTTCTACTACAGTATTGATGGTGAAAAAATTGTTTGGGCCAGGAAATTCAAGGGGGACTCATTGGTAGTTCGGGACATTTATTACTACATCAATCAGCTTTCCACTAATGAAAATTCGTCTCCAGACTTTGGGATTTTTTGGCACCGGAAAATTCCTACTAAAATTGTCCTATTTGGATGGCTTATATGGAGGAAGAAAATCCTCACGTGGGATAACCTCATCAAAAGGGGCCTCTCTGGTCCGCGTAGATGTGTATTTTTCCTTCAAGGAGAGGAAACAATGGTGCATCTTTTCTTCTCCTGCCCTATTGTTATTCATATTTGGAAACTTTTCAGTGATTATCATCTGGATCTAGCTTGGACTCCAGGGGATTTCATGGACACTACACACAGATGGGATAAGGTCAAGGGACAATTCCAATCCTTACCATTCTTCCTCATTTGGGAAATATGGCTGGCCAGAAACTTGTATATTTTTTAGGGTAAGCCGATTTACATTCCCCATATACATGCTTCTATCATGAAATGGATCAATGACAGGGAGCCTGCTAAGGATATTATATGTGATGCCTCAAGAAGGATTAGACCCCACCCCATCTCCCTTCCTGCGATATTCTTTGATGGGGCATGTCAGGATGGCATGATGGGCTGTGGTGCATGGATCAAAATCTCTCGGTCTGAAAGAATTCATATTTGCTAGAATGGTGGTATGGGTACTAATAACATGGCGGAGCTGATGGCACTCTGGAGTGGTTTATTGGCGGCCTTCAACTTGGGTTTGAGAGAGGTCTATATCTATGGAGACTCCATAATTGTCATTGATGCCATTTCTGGAATATCTGCTCTTTCATCTCAGGGATCACAGGGATGGCTCATGAGAACCAAACAACTATGGGCCAAACTAAACAAGCCTCCCTTGTTCCACATTTATAGAGAAAATAATACTAGGGTTGATGGATTATCGAAAAAGGGAATTGGCATGGATTTTGTTTTTTTGCAGGTGGGCCAATATAGAGACAGACAACTAATATGGGCTACTAACTCGATCCCCATACCATGAGAATTCTGAACTGGGTTGCTGCTTCGATGGAACAGGCGAGCCTGCTACTCTTTTATGAACACGGTCGATTTTTGGATGCTGAGACTGCTGCAAGCGAGCCCGAGCATTTCTTAAAAGGAATTTTATGGCTTTACGATTATCATTACAACTTTATAGTGGATGAATAGACATGTTATGTTTGTTTGAAATCGTTACATAAATGATTTTCTTCTTATGTTTGCATGTATGGCCGATGTTCTTCGGGCAGGATGAATTTTGAAGTAACTGATGGATGTAAGCTCATGCTTCTCCTTATATTTGCCTATGGATGGATGCTTATAATGCTGATTTATATCTGGCATGGTTTTTACTAGCATATCGGAGTAATGCTTGGAAATATACTGTTTATATATATTTTCAATAAACAACGTTTTTATTTATTTATATATATATTTTCAAATTATTTAATTTTTTTTAAGTATGTGTAATCTAAAAGTTTAAATTTTAAGTAACTTCAATCAATTTGTTTTTATAATTTTTGAGTAAGATTACATTTATGAATCTTTGGTTTACTCGAGTAAAATGGTTCATCATCATCATCCGATTAAGATGGCTAGTCTCATCTAAACAAACCATTAAAGAGAGTGCAACAACTAAATTTCAAACCATTAAAGAGAGTGCAACAACTAAATTTCAATAGTAAAAATTAATTATATATATACCAACAAACATTAATATTATTAAAAATTAAGAAACGTCTATATTCTAAAAATGGTAGTAAAAAGTAGAAAAATAATAAAATAATGAGTTGAATTACAATACAAATGATTAATTAATTAATTTCATTATATAAAGGTTAAAATAAATAAGGTATTAATATATTTATTTGTTATTAATAAATAAATTTATTAATAAATATATTTCTATATATATATCACCAAATGCATTTCTCCTATAAATATTTATATATTAACTATTTTAAATTTGTGTTTGGTTTGATTTTAGAAAAAAATATTAAAACATATAATTGAAAAGGACCAAAATTTAGAATCGAAAGACAATTTGGCATTTTTTAATTATATTTATTTTTCTATTTTTAAACCATATATATATATATATATAATTAATTAATACTGAAACATTTTACATAATATAAATATAGAAATATTTTATTTATGGATTATTAATCTTTTTGTTTTTGTTTTGTTAATAATGTATTTTTAAGTAGTTTTCAATATTATTTAATTCTGTATATTAAAATATTTTGTTTTATGATAATTTTAGTTATGATTATGACAATTTCATTTATGATAATAATTATTTAGAGAAAGTTTATTCATAGAAATATTTGGGAATTGACATTTATCATTAGCTCAATTGGATTATAGCATTGAGAAAAGGATAATTGGAGGTTGGAAAGCTTATTATAGGCTTGCAAATAATTGAAGGCAACATATCTTCTGGCATGGAGTAAAAAAAAGGTTCCTCTTTGAGACTCTAGTCACCCTAGTTATTTTATATGGATGTGTGCTAACATGGAGTAAAAAAAAAGTTCCTCTTTGAGACTCTCTTCACCCTAGTTATTTTATATGGATGTGTGCTAGCATGGAGTAAAAAAAAAAGCTCCTCTTTGAGACTCTCGTCACCTCTGTTATTTTATATGGATGCGTGGTTTGGGGTTGCAATATATCTAGAGAATTGTGGAGGAGGATTGAGTTGATCCAAAAGCAATTTATAACATACAACCTCAAGATTAAAGGTACTCTACCCTATCCTTTTGATTGAAGCTAGCATTTCCCCAATCAAAAGTATGGCTATGATTATGTATCTAATGTACAAGAAGAAGCTATACGACATGGAAGGCAAGAGGTATCCTAAAATTGGTTATAACTCAAACCAAAACCCCCACCTCTGACTCAAGTGATGTTTCCATAAAGATGTCGAGTCTTGGCTAGACCATTGGGGGGTAAAGGAGGAGATATCTTGAAGAATAAGGATAATATTAAAAATATTATTACTTCCAAATTTAAGGATAAGTTATGGGATGATAAGGACTTAGAAGGAAAAATGAAGCTAAGGTATTATAAGGAGGTGATCAACCCCAATTTTGAAAATCATAATTACCTTTCTATCTTGACTAGCGGTAAGAAGAAAATAAATATTGCCAAGATAAGAAATAATTTTCATGAGCTTCAAAGTGAAACCAGAAGTTGGGTTATTCCCAAAACACCTTGGGATGAAAGAGTCCACCGACTTTGAGTTACTAAGAGGGTTGAAGATGAAAAACACTTTCTCTTGGATTGCTTGGCTCTTACTGTACTAATTTTCAAAATCTTTGCCACACTACCAACCTTATTAAGGTGATCTCACAACACTTCTCTCCATTCTTTTCTATCATAAAAATAAAATATTAAAGAATCTTAATTAATCTCTTATTTACTTAAGGTTTGATTGACCATGTTAGTCTTATTGGCAGCATCATCACCGTCATTTATAACCATATTGAATTTTATTATTATTGATATTTTTAAATACAACATATTAATTTTATATTAAGAATTGAATGAATTACACATCTCCATTTTGTTATTCTTATTACAAAGTAAATAATTTTTTCTACTTTCAATTATTGTTTTTAGACATTAAAATATTTTATTATTATTTAGACAATAAAATATTTTATTATAATTATTAACATACATATATTAAATATTTTATTATTATTACTATTTTTTTTAAAACTTTTTGTTTCTATATATAAACATATATGAACCTGATATTGAAATAAATTAGTTATCACATACATTCAAAGGGTTTATGTAAGTTTTACATTGAATTATTTTTAAGAAGTATAAAAACTTTGTATCTTCCTCACACTAAAAAGTGAAAATATAATTTTTTTAATTTAATTATTTTATCTTTCTTTAAAATTAATTTAAAATTAAGTTACTTCACGTGATTATTGAAATATTTTATTTATACTTAGAGTGAGAATGAAATATGTGTGTGTGTGTGTGAAACTGGTAGAGATTTGTATTATTAAAAAATCTGGATTACAAGGCTAGAACCTTTACTTATTCCAATCTTCCTTGCAGGTTTGAAATTGAGCATCGAGGCTCAATCCAAACCCTTAAGTAAGTTCCCCATGACACAAAAATTCTAGTCCCTTTACAACTAATTTTTTTCCAAAAAAAAGTCAAATATCGAGTCACATTTACATTCCATTATTCACTATTTTTGTTTTGATTTAGTCAGACTTCTTGTTTTTCTTGGAGATTTTTTTGTTCCTTTCTTACCAACTTGAGTCCAACTTGTGTTTTCTGCAGATTTCAACGAGTCATTATTCGACAAGTGCACACTACTGTTCTTGAAGTATTTCTCATATGCTTGATATGTCCAAGAAGTTACATTTCAAACATCATTCTTTGTGGTTTTCAGAGGGGATTCGTTTTCCACGAGGGTTTGCTGCTTTTCCACTTTTGCTAAGTCCGAAGAATATTCACTCGCATGTGATTTTTCCTGATTGAATTTTGTTTTCTTTGATGCATTCTCTTTGGTACTATCAATTTTCCTGTTTATCATCTAATTCTTTCTTATCCCGAGACTCTTCCTTTTTGTATACCATTTAGTGATTTCCATGAGCTCCTTCCCACCCTTTAGACCTTTGGTATTTTTTTCAATCTTTGTTGCTTTGACGCTTGGGGCAATTTTTTATTACATGCCCCGTTTCATAACATGCTCTAGACCAGAATGAAACATTTTCATAGTTGAGTTTTGGGACCTAAACATAATTTGCGACCATTAAATTGAAATCTATGGGAAAACCTTTATTGAAGTCCATCTCCACACAAATTTGAGCGTAAATAGTTTTATAATAATTTCATATATCTAGGATGCAACAACAAAACTTTCCAAGAGTGTTCCCAATAGAGGATAATGATTGGATACTTCAAAGAGATGAGGGCTGCATGATTTTCCACTTTTGCTAAGTCTGAAGAATATTCACTCGCATGCGATTTTTCCTGATTGACTTTTGTTTCCTCTGATGCATTCTCTTTGGTACTATTAGTTTTCTTGTTTATCATCTGATTCTTTCTTATCCCGAGACTCTTCCTTTTTGTATACCATTTATTGAGGAGACAAGGGTTGCATGCCTTTCCACTTTGGGACCCAGACATAATTTGGGATCGTCAAATTGATATCTACGGGGAAATTTTTATTGAAGTCCATCTCCACGCAAATTTGAGCGTAAGTATTTTTATGATAATTTCCTATATCTAGAATGCAACAACAAAACTTTCCAAGAGTGTTCCCAATAGAGGATAATGATTGGATATTTCAAATATGCAAGGGTATGTCTGGAAGCCTTACCCAAATTTTAGCTGTGTACGTTGATGCCATTACTGGATCAAAGGTAGTAGATGAGGGTTGTATGCTAAAGAGATTGACACTACCCCATAAGAATATTATATTAATTTCCTATATCTAGGATGCAACAGCAAAAATTTCCAAGCGTGTTCCCAATAGAGGATAATGATTGGATATTTCAAAGATGCAAGGGTAGGTTTGGAAGCCTTACCCAAATTTGAGCTGTGTATATTGATGCCATTACTGGATCAAAGGTAGGAGATGAGGGCTGCATGCTGAAGAGATTGACGCTTGGGGAAATTTTTTATTACATGGCCCATTCCATAACATGCTCTAGACCGGAATGAAACATTTTCATAGTCGATTTTTTTGACTCGAACATAATTTGCGACCATCAAATTGATATCTATGGGAAAACCTTTATTGAAGTCCATCTCCACACAAATTTGAGCGTAAATAGTTTTATAATAATTTCATATATCTAGGATGCAACAACAAAACTTTCCAAGAGTGTTTCCAATAGAGGATAATGATTGGATATTTAAAAGAGATGAGGGCTGCATGATTTTCCACTTTTGCTAAGTCTGAATAATATTCACTCGCATGCGATTTTTCCTGATTGAATTTTGTTTCCTCTGATGCATTCTGTTTGGTACTATCAGTTTTCTTGTTTATCATTTGATTCTTTCTTATCATGAGACTCTTCCTTTTTGTATGCCATTTAGTGAGGAGACAAGGGTTGCATGCCTTTCCACTTTTTCTAAGTTCGAAGAATATTCACTCACATGTGATTTTTCCTGATTGAATTTTGTTTCCTCTGATGCATTCTCTTTGGTACTATCAATTTTCTTGTTTATCATCTGATTATTTCTTATCCTGAGATGCTTCATTTTTGTACCCTAGAAGAATATTATAATATTTTCCTATATCTAGGATGCGACAACAAAACTTTCAAAGAGTGTTCCCAACAGAGGATAATGATTGGATATTTCAAAGATGTGAGGGTAGGTTTGGAAGCCTTACCCAAATTTGAGCTGTTGATTGATGCCATTATTGGATCAAAGGTAGGAGACGAGGGTTGCATGCTTTTCCACTTTTGCTAAGTTCGAAGAATATTCACTCGCATGCGATTTTTTCTGATTGAATTTTGTTTCCTCTGATGCATTCTCTTTGGAACTATTAGTTTTCCTGTTTATCATCTGATTCTTTCTTATCTTGAGACTCTTCCTTTTTGTATACCATTTAGTGGTTTCCATGACCTCCTTCTCACCGTTTATACCTTTGGCATTTTTTTCTGATATTTGTTGCTTTGATGCTTAGGCCAATTTTTTATTACATGCCCCATTTCATAACATGCTCTAGACCAGAATGAAACATTTTCATAGTTGATTTTTTGAACCCAAACATAATTTGGGACCATCAAATTGATATCTACAAGAAAACCTGTATTGAAGTCCATCTCCACATAAATTTGAGCGTAAGTAGTTTTATAATAATTTCCTATATCTAGGGTGTGACAACAAAACTTTCCAAGAGTGTTCCCGATAGAGGATAATGATTGGATATTTCAAAGATGCAAGGGTAGGTTTGGAAGCCTTACTTGAATTTGAGCAGTGTATATTGATGCCATTATTGGATCAAAGGTAGGAGACGAGGGATACATGATGAAGAGATTGACACTACCCCAGTACCATGACCCAAATTCACAAATGGCCTTCTTGTCTTCAATATTTTCGAAAACAACAACGACAAAACCCTGAGCCATTGGATAAATATTTAGATCATCTATTGAACAAGGTTTCCATGACTCAGAGATCCATTTATGAAGTTCTTTCCACTGTGGCCAAAATCCATTAAACCTGCAACCCAAACCTTTCTCTGAAAAAAAAATCTCACAGCTGAAAGCTTCCTCATCTGGATTTTAGAATGGAGCTATATTAAACCGAAGAAGAATTTTCTTTTCTGAAAACCATTCATGCAAAAAAATCTGTCTTCATTGTTGAATCACTAATATTCGCCATTGATAATATTGCAATAGAGATATGCAAATAAATCCACATGATCTAAGAGTGAAATAGAGTGAAATATTTTTATCACATCTCTTCATATTGAGTTATAATACTTTTAATTAAAACTATCTAAACATATATATTCATTTTTGTTTTTTATTATAATCAACACTATTTTTTATTTAGAAAATATTCTATTTTTATTTTAAAAGAGACACGTGTCAACTCTACGTTAAATACGAACAAAATTACACATCACCTTCATACTAAGCTCTTAACACAATAATTTATATTTTAAAATATACAAAATAATATATTTTTAATTTTTAGTTTTATTTCAATCAAAATTTAAATAGTTGGCATACTATTATTAATTTGGTTAAATCTACACAACAATATATTTTGAAAATTTTAAGTTTAGTTTAATCAAAATTTAAATAGATTTTATAAGTTTTTAAAAATTTATATGTTAATTGAATTGGAAAACAAGCCCAAAAAATAAAATAAAAGAAAAGAAAATGAATATTACATTCTTATCAAAATTCAAATTATATTCTTAATTAAATTTCATACTCATTAAAAATAATTCCATTCTCATTAAAAATAATTCCATTAAATATTTATAAAACACTTACATTGAAATTTTTATGTTAATTTACATTCATATATTATACATTTAAATTCATTTTTTTTCATGGTCCATGAATGGGTAATTTTAAGGATTATTTTGGGTAATACCTAGGATAGAATCACAATACATGTTACTATTCACCTCAATATCAAGATATTCAAATTTCCCCATCCCTTTGAATTGATAAGAATTACTTGTCAAGATTTTCAACTTGTTTAAATTTTTGTCACATAAACTAACATATCTCCAAAGAATAGAACCCTAGTGAGGGGGAATTAAACCCACTAACAACAACACCTATTATCCTTTAACCGTTCTATATTCATTTTAAAATTAATAATTTTAATCAATTACATTATAATCTAATAATTTTATGCAATTAAATTATAATCTAATAATTTTATTCAATTAATTTTTTTAATATTAAATACATTCTATATAAATAATCATAATGTAAAATCTCTTAATAAAACATTTTCTAAGAATTTCAAATTGATTATAGCCAAAATTTAAATAATTTTTATTTTTTAATTTTTAAAAAAAATTTATTTATTTATTTTTTCCGAGGAAGAAATTGTAATTTTATTCAACCTAAAAAAATTACATTATATAGATTTTGTTAAGCATTTGAGCATGTCAGTGTTTTGAATGATGAACAATAAAAAGAAAAGAAAAGAAAATAAACAAAAAAATTGCGTAAATTTTGCAGGGGTTAAGTGTGATAAAAATCACTTAACTTCCCCTTTTTTCCTTTCTTTTTCTGAACCTTTTTCCAAACCTCCTTTTTGGGTTTAGCTGTCATTTTCAAATTCCTAAGAAGAGACCTCTTTGTTTGAATCAAATCTGTTATATGTACATGAGTTCTCTTTATACCCCCATGTCTGTTTCATTAATTGTTTCCTCTTTTTGTTGCTCTGTTGCTTAGATCTCTACCAATTTAGTATCCTTCTGAATGCGGGTCATGGTTCTTGACTGGTCCACGCCACCCCCATCTGCATGGTTACCATGTTGCACTCGTGCTTCCTTATTTGGAACTTCTTCCATGTTCTCATCTTCTTCTTCTTCAAAAAGAAGATGGTCAGATACCTGCCATCCCTTAGGCTTATGTGATTTCATTTTTTTCCTTTTTGGACTTTTTTTTTACCACAGGAAAATGTTCTACAAGTTTCATATTTGAAAACACATTCAACATCTAAATGTCGTGTTCTTATAATATAAGACTTGGGTCCACTAAAAGTTTTTATGTTTCAAATGGATGCGACCAACATGGAAAATTTTAGGGGCTTATATTTGCAGGTGGGCTAATTTTCCATTTTTTGTCCAAAAAAAAGATTTTCCAATTTCCATTTTTAATAAAAAAAATTCGCCCAAATTTTACAATATAAAATTATTTTACCTTAAAAATCGCCAATAGTATATAGAGGTTATATATAAAACCATTATAAAATTGAATAATTTTACAAATATATCAATAAATGTTTTATAGTTTGCATATTAGGGACTAGTGAGATTCACCATTTTTTAAAACTTCAAGAAAATTTTCCTTCCTTAAAATTTTCCCTGGCGACCAAGTAGACCTTTACTGAGATCTATATCTACAAAATTTTTTCAAAGTTGAAGATACTTTTTTCTGTTATGTCAAGGTCCATCTTTTTGAATTTTCCTAGAGTATTTCCAATATATTCAAGGACTCGATGATGTGAGAAAGGAAGAGGGAGATTCGGTAATCTCAACCAAACCGTCATTATTGTGACCACCATGTTAGTGGCATCGAAATTTGGGAACCATGGGGTAATAAAGAGCCTTTCCTTGCCCCAGAACCAAGACCCCTCATCTAGGACATTCTCTAGGTATTTATGTGTATCGAATTGAACTATAAAAAGGCCTTTGGAAGATAAATATATATCACAACTGGGTGTTTAGGAAGAAAAAACCCACTGGTGTAATTTCTAGATATCATCTAAAATCCATTAAATATGTAGATTATTGCATTGGATTAAAGATCAAGAAAAAGTGTGCTTACCTCTAAGTTTTGTACCTCCATAGTTGGGGCCTTTTCAGTTTGTTCAATAATGTAAAGTTTTGGAAAATTTTGGATGTGGTTTATAGGAATGCAAACCTCCCCTTTCACCACATCCTTGAATGAGACTGATCCATTAGGATTTCTGAAAATTGAATCTCCACCCATGGAGTATTTAGATCCGATAACTTCCTTGTAAGATCCTTAGGCCTATGGTTTCCTTATGCTCATAGTTCCACCTATGGTTTCCTTGGTTAATATAGGGAGATGATCAACAAACCAAAATAACTTATCTAAACGCACAAAATTGAATAGACAACGTCGTCGTCCTTGAAATAGGTTTTCAAAAACCATTTCACATTTTCTGAATTATGGATGAAACAATGGCATATCCAAATTGAATAATAGATCGATTGCTTACTCAATACAGATGCATGCCATCTAAAACTATGAGCACTTATAGCTTTTACATTATTATTTTAAAAACTAACTACTTTTAAATTAAATATTTAATAGACTTAGAATAATAAGAAATAGACAATTCATATTTTTGAAATTAAATTTAATCCTTTTACCAAGTTCTACTTTTATAAATTATTTTAATATTTAAAAAAATAGTGATTGTATTTATAAACAAATTAAATTATCAAACGGGAAGTGTAAACTCAAAATGATAATTCTAGTTAAAAAATGCAAAAAATGGAAAAACAACTGCAAAAAAAATGTTGATGTTGGGTAAATTTTTAACATTTTTTTTTAATAATGATAGTGAAAACCAATTCTTTTTTGTGCAAAAAATACTCTGGAAACAAAAAGTGTTGATGCTCGTATAATGTTTATTTGTTTTGTGTGTAAATTTTCAACATTTTTAATAACGACATTAAAGATAAAGTATAATGACTCCGAAAAATGTTTAAAATTTCAACTATTTTCAGACATTCCATTTAAGATAAAATATCACATCTCTGACAAGCCTTAAAATTCCAACAATTTTCAGCCATGGTGTTTAAGAAAAAATACTTATAACTGTTTTCAACCATAACATTAAAGATAGAATATCATGACTTAGAAAAACCTTAAAATTTTGACGATTTTTCAACCATGGAATTAAAACCAAAGATCATGATTACAAAAAATGTTAAGTTTTCGACATATTTCAACCATGGAATTATGGAAAAAAAATTTGACTAAAAAAACTTTAAAAATGAATTCCTGAATGAAAGAGTCATTATGCCAAGAGTAATTTCTTTTTTAATGCTAAAAGAATAACTATTTTAAAATCTTAGTCTAAGACAACTTGACACACACATTGCAACACTAATTTAAAAATCAACCATCAAATTGACACATGATGTAGACGAACTCGACCCGTTGCAATGAAAACTTAAAAACCAACCATGAAATTGACACATAATGGGATCGGGTTGCTAATCAAGGATTGACACAGAAACTGTAGAAAAAAATAAAACAAACCAAAATAATAAATAAACAAAAATAAAAAATACAAAATAAAACAAAAATTAATACTTTGAAAAAAATAAAAACTAAAGAATTTTTTTTTTTTTTTAAATAATAAGAAGTAAATAAAATTATATATTAAAACCAAAAAAAAATTAAAAAAACACAAAAAAATCAATTATATAAAAAAAAAAATCTAAAAAGACCAATAAAATAAAAATCAAACCCATACATATATATATAAAATTAATAATAATAAAAATAAAAATACAAATAAATAATACTCGATTAGAAAATTAAAAAAAATTAAAACAAAATGAAAAACATTAAAATAATAAAATAAAAAAACAAATAAATAATACATTAAAATAAAAATAAAAATAAAAATAATGTATATATATATATATATATATATATATATATATATATATATAAACGAAAAAAAAAAAACATTAAAATAAAACCATTATTAAAAAAATTAAACAATAAAAAACATAAAATTTAAAAAATTTAAAAAATATTAAAAAAAACCAATTATAAATAACATTAAAAAAAAAAAATCTTAGCCTCTAACGCCCTTGGGTGATTCCAAGAATTGGCCAAGCCCCTCTGGCTCAACGAGCCAAAATTTGTTAGGTCCCTATATTACTAGTTTAGTTCCTTATTGTTATCAGTGTAGCCCCCTTATTGTTATTGTTGTACCCCTGTAACCTCAATATTGTTATTATTGTGCCCTTACATTATTATTGTTAGGTTAGCTAGGATTATATTGTGGCCCCATGGACTCCTATATATAGAAGGAGGTTTTGGTCATTTGTATCATCCAATAATTGTTCATTTATGTAACATATTGGAGGTTTCCCCCTCGAAGTGGTTGTTTTCTAAGGCGTTGATCTCTCTTTTCTTCTATTTTTGGAGCTGGTTTCATAACATTTGGTATCAGAGGCTTTGGATTCTAGGGTTTCACTGCTCCAAACAGGTCATCGTGGTATTTTCACTATAATTTTTTTTCTACGAAGGTTCAGAAGCTGAAATGTTTACAGAGCGAAGCTGAAATCCTGAGGAATGTTGTGGAAAAATTTCAGATCTTAGTTCACAATATTTTCGTAGATATGATCTGTGCAAGTTAGGGACTTTTGCAGGCTCCTGAATTTAACCTAAACAGGTCATTAAATTTTTTTTATGAGGGTTCAAAAGCTGACATTTTCACAGAGTGAAGCCACAATCCTGAGGAACGTCGTGGAAAAATTTCAGAGCTTGATTCCTAATAGTTTCAGAGATAGGGTCTGTGGAAGTTAGGGATTGTTTAGGCTCCTGAATTTCATCTCAAATAGGTGACCTTGGTAAAATAGTCATAACTCTCTCTCTGAGCATTGGATTGGAATTCTATAAAAAGTGGTCGCAATTACACAGACTTTAGTTTCCTCTGTATCAATTTCAGAGCCAAAGGAGGAAATAGTGACACATGGTACGCCGTACTAGGTTGCTCTACTGAACCAGTCCATAATTAGGTCATTGTGGGAGATTTGGCATAACTTTTCCTTGAAGAATCCAAATCAGGTTAGACCTATGGAATTTGAAAGAAGATTTAGAGGGCTACTATAGGGCCCAATTTCAGATATTGAAGATCTGAAATCACAAAGATAATTCAGTTTCAATATTGATCTCCTCAAAAGTAAGAAAAATGTGTGTATTTTTTTAAAATTACATAAGTCTCGTTTGAAAAAATTATCTTGAATTTATTCCAAGGGCATATTGAAGAATAGATATCAGTATTGGGTTCTAAAATGCCCCCTAAAAATAATTCAACACCCATTAAGCCTTCAGAAGGCTCTACTATGACTCATGAAGACGAAGAAATGCAACATGAGATATCAAAATTACAAGAGCAAGTGCACCTATCGCAAAGAGCAACAAAAAATGAAATGGAAGTTTTGAAGAAATGTGTGGAAACTAAGATGGATGGTTTGAAGAAAAGAGTGGAAGCTAAGATGAATGGTTTGGAAGTTAATATGGATGGCATGGAAGTTGGCATGGAAGCTAAGATGGATGGCATGGAATCTAAGATCGATAAAAAAATGGAAAACATGAAGAATGGTCTAAAAGTAGACATCAAAGGTTTGGCAAAGTTGATACAAGAAATGTTTCCTAATGGCGAAAAGATAGTAGAGGAAACTTATGATGAGAACAAAATAAATGTTAATCATGATTTCATAAACTCTAATGTTGGATGGAAGAACCACCATATTCCAAAGATGGATATGAGGAAGTTTGATGACAAGGATGCCGTAACATGGATACTACAGATGGAGCAATATTTTGATCTCAATAATGAGCAAAATACACAAAAGGTACGCATTGCAACTTTACATTTTGAAAAAAATACATTTGTATGGTATCGATGGATTTGCTCCCGTAAAAAAATTGTCACTTGGTCAATTTTTACGGAGGAAATGATAGCACATCATGAGGATACAAAAAGCAACACCTTCTTTAGCTAATTGATAAATATGAAATAAAAGGGTTCAATGGTGGATCACATTGAGGACTTCCAAAAATTGAATATAAGGGTAACTGATATTCCATAGGAACACAGGAATGATGTTTTCATAGGGACTCTAAAAGATAACATCCAACATGAAGTTCGCGTTTGGGAACCTGATTCATTGGAAAAGGCATTCAGGTTGGCAAGAAAAATTGAATGTAAAATTATGGAAACAAGGAAGCCTACCACTCACCTAAATAAAGATGGAAGTGTTGCTACTCCTAGACTTCCACAACCTACAAGATTGACACCACAACAATTGGAAGAAAAAAGAGCAAAAGGGCTTTGCTACAGTTGTGATAGCAGATACACTAAAGGCCATAAGCATGCTGAGAAGAATTTTTTTTATATAGATTGTGAAGAGGAAGAAGAAAATGAACAAGAATCTTCAAAAGAAGAGGATATACACCAGGAACCAACCCTAGAATAGGAAGAAATGAGTCCGACCATATCGTGTAATGCAATGGAAGGAATTACCACTCCTTAAACTCTCAAGATAGAAGGACATATCAAGAAGAAAATGGTAACCGTGTTTATTTCTCGGGTAGTACCCATAATTTTATACATTGTCAGGTAGCCAAGGAATTGAATTGTTTCCTATACCCAGCACCAGAATGTCAAGTGATGGTTGGAAATGGAGGAACTATAAATTTCTCTGGAAAATGCCATAATATCAAGCTAACCATGGTGGAATATGTATTGAATAGTACAATGCTTTCTATTCCAATGGGAGGTGTTGATGTTGTATTAGGAGTACAATGGTTACAATCTTTGGGGACAATTGCTTTTAATTTTCAAGAATTTTTTATTTTTATTTTATTTATTTATTTTTTTTCAGAAGGAAAGGAAGTCGAATTATGAGGCATCGCAGGGACGTTGGGAAAGATAATAAGCTCTAATGTCATGACAAAGCTTATGAAGAAAGAACAACGAGGCGTAATTTCACAATTATGCTCACTAGAAGTTCCAACATCAAAATAATCTATTTCTGTAGATCTCCAAAAAGTCTTGGACAATCATTCCAAGGTGTTTGAAACTCCCAAAGGACTCCCACCTATTCGTGATCATGATCATGCTATTCATTTGATTCCAGGAAGTGTTCCTCCAAACAACAGGCCTCATAGATATCCTTATGTCCAAAAGAGCGAAATTGAACGTATGATTGCATAAATTATAGAGGTTGGTATAATTCAACCTAGTGAAAGTTCTTTCTTTGCTTCAGTAGTATTGGTGCACAAAAAGGATGGATCACGGTGCATGTGTCCGGATTATAGGGAGCTCAATAAGATCACCAATAAAGATAAATTTCCCATTCCTGTGATTGATGAATTACATGGAGCAATTTATTTTACCAAGTTGGATCTTCGTTCAGGATATCATCAAATTAGAATGAAGACTGAAGATATTCTGAAAACAAATTTCGAAGTCATGAGGGTCATTATGAATTTTTGGTCATGCCTTTTGGCCTTACCAATGCACCTTCTACATTTCAAGGGTTGATGAATTCCATTTTCAAACCCTTAGAAAATTTGTGCTAGTATTTTTTGATGATATACTAATTTACAACAGGTCTTGGAAGGATCATGTTGAACATGTTGACAGGGTGCTCAAACTATTGCAGGAGAAACAATTATATGCAAAAACATCCAAATGTTTCTTTGGAGTACAAGAGGTGGAATATCTGGGTCATATTGTATCTCACGAGGGTGTTAAAGTAGACCCTAACAAAATTAAAGCCATTAAGGAATGGGAAGTCCCCACAACCATAAAGAAGTTGCGAGGATTTCTCGGGTTAACAGGGTATTATCGCAAGTTTGTTAAGAATTATGGGAGAATAGCAGCACCTCTAACAACATTATTGAAGAAAGATGCATTTTCATGGACTCCTGAAGCAACTAAGGCCTTTGAACGTCTTAAAGAGGCAATGTGCCTAACACCGGTCTTAGCTACACCAGACTTCACAAAAACCTTTATTGTGGAATGTGATGCCTCAGGAAATGGAATTGGTGTAGTTTTAATGCAAGAAGGAAGACCCATTAGTTTAAAAGTCATTCAATCAAAGTGTTATTTACAGAATCTTTATTTAAAGAGAACAAATTTTTAGCAATACTACATGCACTAAAGAAATGACGACCTTACCTAATGGGAAGATACTGCAAGGTAAAAACTGATCATGAGAGTCTTACACACTTTTTGGAACAAAGATTATATTCAGAAGAGAAGAAAAAATGAGTCACAAAGATGTTGGGTTATGACTTTGAAATCATCTACAAAAAAGGGAAGCTAAATGTTGTTACAAATGCACTGTCAAGAAAGGATGAGGAGGTGGATGCATTTCTTTGTGTCATTTCTATTATCCAACCATATTGGATAACCGAAGCAAGGGAGGAATGGAAGAATGACGAATAATTGTGGACACTCATTCAAAATTTGTAGCAAGATCCCAGTACATCTTATACATTTAGTTGGAAAAATGATTCCTTATGGTACAAAGATTGCTTATATCTTTGTAAGAATTACCAACTAAAACAAAAGATTCTTTTGAACTATGTTTCTCCTTGGTATGGACACCAGATTTTAAAACTTCACTACAGTAGTGAAGAAATAATTTTTTAGATAATTTTAAACCATATTCAAAAGTTTGTAATATTATTATTTTAGCAACAAAATAAAGTTACACAATTAGATCCTACTTTGTTAAACCATCCATCTCAAGTCAATGCTAGATAATATTTCTGTGATTTTAACAGAAGCTATCAATCAAGGAATGAGTGTCATCATGGTGGTAGTTGATAGACTTACCAAGTATGCACACTTTTGTGCATTATCTCATCCATTTAAAGCAAGTACAATTGCTACTACATTTATGGACACAATTCAAAAGATACATGGAAACCCAAAGATTATTGTGAGCGACAGAGATCCCATTTTTACTAGAAATTTTTGGACGGAGTTATTTTCTTGTTTGGGTACTCAATTAGTTCATAGCTCATCTTATCATCCTCAATCCGATGGTCAAACTGAGATAGTGAATAAATGTTTAGAAGGATATCTTTGTTGTTTTGTATCTGATAAACAAACAATTGGAGGTTGTCCCCTTGAAGTGGCTGGTTTCTAAGGCATTGATCTCTCTATTCTTCTATTTTTGGAGCTGGTTTCATAACAAAAATTTTATATTTTTATATTTTATTAATTTTTTTTTATAATTTTTTTTTAATATTTTTAGATTATTTTTTAAAGTTTTTTTTATTATTTATTTATTTTTTTAGTTTTTTTTTTTAATAATTATTTATTTAATATTTTTGCAATTGTTTTTTAATATTTTTTATTTTTATTTTTTAAAAATTAGTTTATTTTTCAATGTTTTTATTTTAATTCTTTTTAATGTTTTTTTTTTTCTAAATTTATTTATTTATTTTTTAATTTTTAATTGTACAATTTTTATGTTTATGTTTTTTATTGTTTTGTTTATTTTAATTAGCAAAATTAGTAACGTGCTAGTTCTTGTACTCGCATTACACAGGATTGATATTCGACGACTATCACTAAAAACTCTAGGTGCAACTGCACCACTCCCAAGTACGATGCACATGTAAGTCGAGATTTGAACCTGTGACTTACACATCAACACGAACGCCTTAACAATGAATTTGTTGGCTAACACGCTGCACCCATGGAGCTTTTATTGATTTCTTTTTAATTGTATGTTTTCATTTTTTTTGTTATTTTTACTTAAAATTTTATTTGAATCATTTAAAAATAAATTCAAATGTCATCATATTTGGATATAAAATTCATAAAAATTTAATAAATATGTTATTTTTCTAACTTTTTTTTTATTCATTTTTGTCCATAAAAATATTTTATTTGACATGTCATTTTTAGCAAAAAGATCCCGAAATACGTATATTTTTAATTACATCAATATGAAAAATGTGTGTTTTTTTCAAGGGTAAATTTTTTATTTTTTTAGTGACAATTATTTTATGTGTATTGAAGAATTAATTAATGATATATAAATATATAAAAAATCATATATGATGATGATGATGATGATGGTTAACGTCTACTGAGACCAATCTTTGGTCTATTAGACCTAAAGAAAAGAGTTATTTAGTTTGCAAAGAAAAGACCAATTATATATATATATATATATATATATATATATATATATAACTTTAATAAAAAAATTAAAAAAATCATTATAAAAACCATTGCAAAGAAAAACGAAAAACATAAGTTTGGAAAACCCTTAAAAACAAACTTCTTAGAATGAAAAATAAGACGATGAATAAGAAAACTTGAAAAATGGTTAAATAATCATCATTTAAAAAAAATGTGTATACTTAGGATATAAGAAAAATTAAAGTGACAAAAATATGCCTTAAAAAATGTTGATGCTTTTCATCTACATGAAAATCACCAATATTTTAAAAAAATTATCCACACTTAATACATTATAAAATTTTAAGTGTAAAAAATAAGTCCTCTTAAAAAGGGGTTGATGCTGTATCAACATTTTTCAAAATTAGAATGAAAATCACTAACATTTTAAAAAAATGTTCATACTTGATACATAACAAAATTTAAAATGGAAAAAATATGCTAAAAAAAATGTATTATGAATCAATACTTTTCAAAATTGGATGATTTTTTGTTACCTCAAAAAAATAAGAACTCAATACCATTCTCATTTGTTAGTTTACTTTGCTTATATTCATAATAATAATAATAGTAATATATTTTTATTAAAATTAATTTGAATGGCTTGACCCATGGAGGATTTTATTTTTGAATTTCATGGTTTATATAATACTTCATAGCAAGGCAATCATAAATTGAGTTGTCCTTTGTGACCTTTTGAAAATGAAAACATGGAGGTGGGTTTTGATCCAATGGGACTACACTTTTGACCACTACCTTAAGATGACCTATAGCTCAACTAAAACTCTCATGGGAATTGAACTTTGCCCAACTATAAAAAAAAACTCTTCGCTTTTTGTCATTAAATCTAACCCATTAAATATCTATATTATAAATTTACACCTATTCTGATTTTTAATTAATTTAATTTAATAATATATTTTAAAAATATTACATTTAATTTATAAAATATTTAATAATTTTAAATAAATATTTATATAAAATTCTTTAAAATAATATGTTATTTTAATAGCCTCAATCCTTGAAAGGAGGCTTTACTTAAAAATAAAGAGCCAAAGATCATATGATTAAGGATGATATATAATATATTATTCTAATGAGGCTTTACTTATTTCTAATAGCCTCAATCATTGAAATGAGGCTTTACTTAAAAATAAAGGGCAAAAGATCATATGGATAAGGATGATATATACGATTTATTTGATATATTTGAGATTTATTACACCACTTTATTTAAAATTTATTTTAAAATTTTATAATTATATTTTAAAATGTTTTACAAGATTTCATTATGTTTGTGGGTGTAGTTTAAATGTTTATAGTTTTGTTGTTTTGTTTTAATATATATTATATACATTGTAGAATATTAATATACTTGTAATATTGATAATATATATAGTTAGAGCTTGGGCATAGTGCACACTAGCGGTTTTATGTTTTTTAATAAAAATAAATTGTGTTATATATACATATATATATTTCAAATAAAATATTACAAATATTAACGTATAATAACATATTCATTGAAATTGTAATAAATAGAACACGTATTGTAAAATTATTGAAATATATATTATAAATAAAACAATTTTTTTTTATTAAAAAACACAAAACCCCTAGCGTGCGTATTATAAAATATTATGTAAAATATGAAATCGAAGATTAAATATATTTTAAATTACGTTAAAAAAATAAATTATATATATATATATATATATATATATATATATATATATATATATATATATATATATATAAAACTTCAATTTTTTATTTACAAAATATATATTGAAAATTTTAAGTTTTAAAGTATGAATGAATAAATGAATGAATAATATTTTAACGTCGAAGAGAAAATTGATTATTTTGGTCTTATTAGTATTTACTTGCATTCCTAATGCTTTACAAAAATGTTCAAGAGCATATAGGTGTATCTGCAATCCATGGGTCGATTTAGCAATCAATACAAGATCATTGACATATAGAATAAGCTTTATCACAAACTCCCCCAACCGAACACCATCCTCACCTTGCAAATTTAGCCACTCTTCCAATTTGTCAATATATAGACCAAAAAAGGTAGGGGATAAAGGGCAACCTTGCTTGACTCTGATGTCACTTCTAAAACTCTCTGAAATGTCTATTGAAGTTCTAATTTTGACTTTCACCTCTTCATAAAGCCTATGGACAAAAACTGTATATTGCAAAGGAATTCTAAGTTTTTCCATTCTATGCCACAACTTATCTTTAGGGATTGTGTCAAATGTCATTTTGAAGTCAACAAAACAACAAAACACTTCTTCTTTGTCCCCCCAAACCTTTCTTCGACCTAAAACCCGCTTGCCCTTTTTCCCTCTTTTCTTTTACTTCTGCCCACTTACTAATTCTATTTTCTACTATGCCACTAAAAAACTTTGCAAACAAAAAATAACTTTACAAACAAAACAACTCTATATAAAATACACAATTGATAATAAAGTAACTCAAATTTTTGCTTATAAAATTGTAAATCATAATTAATTTAAAATATTTATAAAATAATTATTTTGTATTCACAATAAAAATTATAATTTTTTAATTAAAATAAAATTTATAATTAACTTTATTAATACATTAAAAAATTATATTTAAAATTAAATGATATAAACAATATTTAATTAAATTATATAATAATAAACATTTTTTTATATATGTTAATTTATTTTGTCACTGTGCAATAAAATTAACAAATCATTATTTTTTGTCTGTGGAATTTTCATTGAATGGCGATGAGACGAACTGTTAAGGCACTCATCACAAGTTCAATTCCCTTCCCTAATCAAGGTGATGTATCTCAACATGTTAATGAAGATATAATCCTACCAAACTTAAAAAAGAAAAAAATACTATTTTTTTAATAATTTATATAATAAAAAAACAATTTAAATGTGCAAAAATTCACACCATATTAGTCATGAATACCGTGTTCACAAAGAAAAATGTTTTTATGCTTCATCTTTCTAATGACAAGTGATGCCATTCTTGATAGTGGCCCTAAGGAATCATGTGATATAAAGGTGAAGTAGGTCACTAGCTAAGAGAATAAATGGAGCACTCAAGAAAATCATGTATGTGCAATTAAAACAAAGTCTACATCTCACCCAATAATGGCCCCCTCTTTGAACTTGAACTAACAAATGTCATGTGACATCGCTCTTTATTCCATTGAACTTGAACTAATAATTGTTTCACATTTCTATCATTTTCTAACTAAATGTCATGGGCATCTCCCTTTATTGTTGCAGGTCATTACCTTTTTTGGTTTGTTAGAATACCATAATCACCTTCTACCTGGTGCAACACGTTTGTCAATTTGGTATCTTTCGTCTATTTTGTCAAAGGTTTGTTACACTATATAAAGAGACATTTTACGTATTTTAATGAATGGGTGGCAGTTGGTTGTGAGAGTAGATTTTTAGTAATAATAATAATTATTAATTTCATGCCATATAACGTGCCTTGTGACTTTTCTCGTTATAATGTATTACAGCTATTGTGGTTTAATTATTACTTATCTCATGGAATGCACATTTCTTAGCGTATACGTAACTCCATTTTAATCAAAGGCTTCCTTTCATACCGTCAAAATGTTGTTATTCTCATTCTCATTGTGATTATAATTTGTAATTTAGGTAGTGGTAAGTGACAACATTTATTATGAATTGGATTTATTCACTCAAAATATTAATTGTCAATTAAGGTACATTTTTTATTACAAGGTTATTGTGAAAAATATATGTTGGAAATAGTTTCTGATATTAGTTATTTGCTAATATGCAATCTCAACAAGAACACAACCCTTTTATAGACAATAAAAGATCAAATACTTGTTGTAAACTAAATATCACTTTGCTTGAATGGAAACACTCTTCACATTGTTCTGGAATTGAAATCACACTACTGAAACCACACTTGCATGAATAAAAATCTGCATAACCAAATCTTTCTCTTGCATTTGAAGCAGTTCAACTCATAAGTAAAATCACTCAATCATCACAACCATTATGAAATTTCTCACCAAATATCACTATTGAAATTGCATTTACAACACCAAGGTGGAGATGACAATCGAAAACAGCAATCTATAACAACAACAACAACAATATAAGCTTGTAGGAATTTGTAATGACTATGATTGAGTAACAATGATCCATATTCATATGAAACTACTTGCAAATTAGTGTAAGTGACAATAACAATAGTCCTCTAATAAACCAAAACTTAGTAATAACAATCTGCAACATAATTCTAGAAATGCAAACAAAAATCAACAAGTTAAGTGAAACAACTATACTTACTACTATAACCACAATAAACCCTATTAAAGAATAGGGCCCTTCCTCCTTAGCATGGAGTTATTTAAAGTTCACAATCTACAACTTAATATAATATGTCATAAATGGAACCATGAGCTCGCTGAGTTTTTCATTAAACAATCTTCAAGAAAAGACAAATGCAATAATTCAGAGAAAAGTAAGATCCAGATCCCTTTCGGGAGTAACGAAATCCATTTTTAAGGCTCCCTTTACATCTAATCTTGACAATATGACAATTAGAAATGTAGAAATTATATAGAAACCTTATACCAATGGGTTCAATTCGATCATGTAATGTACTAAAATAAGATACTGAATCCTTCTACTATATTTGTGGAATATAAAAACACGATCGTTGATCCAGGTGGCCCTAGAGACACACATGGGACAAAGAGGAATTTTGGAAGCTCAAAAATAGAAGTGTTCGCATTTCTCTCGAACCAGGTTCATGTTGTAGATCTCGTCGTCTTGATCGCAACGGTGTGAATGGTTTGTCAAACTGAGCTCGTATGCGAAAGTTAGGAGCAGTCAAAGTTCTGAGTTGACTTGGTGACTGGGCAGCCTTAAGGAAGGCGCAAATTCGACCTTTCCCAGCCACCGGATTCTGGCAAGCTCAAGCCAGATTCTGGGAAAATTTGTGGCCCCGTAAATTTGCTTCCGATGACCTAAATTTGAGTATTTAAAAAATGCACAGTTTTGTTTATATAAAAAAATTTAATTAAAAAAAAACGCCAATGGGCCATGACCCCCGCCGGCCTCCCCGCGCCATACCACATTATGGTTATAAAAAATATTTGAACGGTGGGGTGGTCGGAGGTCAACCTTGCCACCCCAACCACCGTATATATATATAACATAACAAAAGCCGTGGGTGGTGGGGCTTGAACCCGCTCGACCGAAACAACCGACCTGCCTCCTAGGCGCCCACAAAACCACCTCTTCAAACGTATGTAATGCTGTTGGTGGAGATGAGGGGCGGGCCACCCAATGTGGACCCGACTCCCATCCAAAACAAAAAAAACACGCCAAATTTGTTTTTAAAACAGTCAAACAATTAAAACAAATACACTATTGTGGAGGGGAGTGGGGTTTGACCACCCGACCCCCCTCCAACAAACCCTCCATTTTTCCAACTGCGCCAACGGATTCATTGTAAACTACGACCTTGAAATTTGATTTAAACCCATTATTTGCACAGTGCACCCAGGCCAAGGCAGGGCAGGAGCACACACGCGGATCAAGGCAATGAATTTTTTTGTTACAGACAGAACCATAAGCAGGCCCAAAAATAGGGAGTGGAACCATGATCCTTGAAATTTTCCCAAGGAGGTAATTTTTCTCCATATCGGAATATAGTCAAGTTTATAGTAATTTTTCAGGGTTTTTTGCAGGGAATGTAATGGCAAGGTAAAATTCACCTTTTGAGTTGCAAATTTCTAGTCCACCCATGGAGTAGCATCTTTGAGGAATCTAGGGGGAATCTAAAAGATTCCTTTTTGCCCTAGATTTTCACTTTGTCAGAATTCAAAAATTTGACAGTCAATTTTGCACTATTCGACGTCACGAATCTGATGTCATATTTAGATTTTTCATCTGAGCTTGATATTTTTCGGCCACTTTTTTAAGTGAAGTTACGGGTGTCAGCATTCAGTGAGTGAGAAGTTGTTTTCACACCTTTAGACGCCACAATTGTGATGGTAATTTCAGATCCAACAGAAGAGCAGCTTATTCTTCAATCATCTTCAGCATGAGGTATATGATGCGTTGATTTCATGTACTTCTTTGTCTCTGAGATGTATTGTGATGTACAGATCCATGTTGATGTTTGATGTCGGATCTTGTTTTGTTCTTGACGTGAGATGTACTTTCTATCATGGATTTGTATTATGTTTAAGATCCCTTTGCTTCCATGTTGGCGGGATACTCATTGTCACATGTATGTTTGATTGAGATCCCTTTGTTGCCATGTTTGTGGGATACTCATAGTCACATGTATGTTTGATTGAGAGCCCTTTGTTACCATGTTGGCAGAATACTCATAGTATTTATGTGTGAGATATTGTCATACTGAAAAGATTCCTTTTTGTGAATGAGAGTTCCTGTAGTGTAACATCTCGTAGAGAGGTCTAGCCACTCCTACGTGAGGGCATTTTCCTTGTATGATAGTGAAAACACCATCCATGTACATCTTCACTCCTTACAACACTTAATGCAGCGGCCTACACCATCTTGACACTGAGGCCTGGAGATGTATTCCCTCCTGGACGAACTCCATCATTAATGTTTTATGTTGCTCATGCTTGTTATGTTCCTCTTCTTTACAACATGAAGTTGTTCATTTATGTTCATTAAATGCTTTAATTAAATGCAATTCTAACACATCAACTGAAGTAAAAGGTCTTGGTTAAGGGTATCATGAATTTATCCGGATTAAGTGGTATTAGAGCAAGTCTTCTTGCTTATTGGATTGCAGGTGTGAATTATTGAACGTTCGCTGAGTTGAGCCATGGAGAATTTCAAGGACATGTACGAGACCATGCTCAGGGTGTCAGAGAAAGCAGACATGTTGTACGAGGCTTCTGAAAAACAAGTAGTAGATATCGTCGAATTGAAGACACTCCTATAGGAAGAGAAGGAGGACAAACATCGATTGCAACTTCAATTGTAAGCCAAAACAGAGGCGTGGGAAGAATTGAAGCACAACAACGGAAGTATTCAAGCAGATCATGATGCATTGAAGGCACTCCTATAAGAAGAGAAGGAGGAGAAGCAATGATTGTAGCTTCAACTACAAGCCTAATATTTTTTTTTGTTTCATTGTTACTGTCTTTGTACATATGAAATCAATGTCCATATAAAACGAACCCATCTACCAGATTACATGGGTCACCAGCCTCTGTAACCGCCAGTTCTCTAGGAGTTCTCTTCAGATACATGGTTCATCAATTAATTAATCCACGTGCACATATCCTCTCTCATTTTGACAGACTTTGCTCTCCTAGCACAACGAAATTCAATGGCTCTGATACCATTTGTTAGAAATTAATGGAGAAATAATAAATTTACCGAGAGGAACAAAAAACCATAAAATAGCTAGCAACAAATCATAAACATAAAAAAAGATGTTTATCCGGGGAAAATCCCAAATCTGGGGCAAAACCCAACCAATGAAATTTCATTAAGCATTAGCCAAAACCCTGGCCAATCCGGCCAAGTGAGCCTTCACCGCTCACCTCTAGGCCTACATTACATTGAAGTATTCCCAGCCTTTTATAGGCTCCATTACATGAAATACCATGGGCTGAAAACCATGGGTGCACAATACCATGTGCCCCAAAACCACTACTATTTACCCTAATCAACATTGACTCTATCCCGAGTCAAGATTACCTAACACTTGGAGGAAGAAAAGCACAACAAAGGTTTAGAGAAGCCTTCTTCACCTATGTAAAAATCGACATGTGAGGTAAACTGTGTTGATTTCTCTTCAATTTCATCTTCACCTGATATCATTTATGTTGGAAGTGTGAAGATACCCCTTACAGGAACTAGCATGAGACTCCTCACCAATATGGGGTACAAAGGAGGAGGACTTGGTGTTCGTGGCCAAGGCATAACCCAACCATTGGAGGTTGTGCAAAGACCTTGCTATGCAGGTTTGAGGTCCATTGAAGAAGGATGTTCGAAGGAAATCAAAGGCAAACAAACGTTGATGAACTCACCAGGGAGGAGGGATGATGGGAACACTTCAAAATCATTCCATGGTAGTGCATGTCGCAGAGCTGAGGCAAGCTCCCATCACCATGATTGCACTAGAGACCACTATAGAAGGTATAATAAGTCTCGTTATTCCAGAGTGCATTTTGATTATAAGAATGTTGATAATTATGTTCGTAACACATGGCATCGAAAAAATTTGTCATTTTTTTGGTTTACATAACCATGTGTTTTCTAAGTGTTGGAAAAGGATGGCAGCACAAAGGAGAATGAGGCGTAAAAAGCCTTTTCCACAATAGAAAATGAAACTAGTTCAGTATGCATGGAGGAAGAAGACTCATTGTAGTTATTGTGACCGAAGTGGCCATCAAAGGGCCACGTGCTGGAGACTCCACCCAGAGCAACGCCTTAAAGACAAATCATCGTGCATGAACCAGTGAAAGAGCTAATCGACAAGTGATCTCCCACAAGGGAATGATCCATTCACTTTGATAAGTGAGAGATGGTTTTTCTAGATTGTTTTTCCAGATATGTTAGCTTGTCATGGTTGTGTTTGTAAATCATATGTTGCATTTTTAATTGTAAAAGTGATGATGTGTTTTTCCATCACTTGTTTAAGCAACAATGATATTTTGGCATTGTTTTATGAGTCGTGTGATGCATTTCTTTCATGCAAAAGTGATGAGGAGTTTTCCATCACTTCGAAATGTGACGATGATGTTGTTGGTCTTGTAATGATAGTTGGGGTGTGATTTCCATTTGATGTAAACTTGATCACCAAGCATGTAAACTCGCTGCAAGTATGGAAATGTTTTGGGTCATAGACTGGTCATAATTTGAGCATGTAATTTGTAGGGGACTGTACTACAGGTTTGCAAAAGGTGCAGGTGTTGGTTCATCGCTTAAGGCTCCAAAGAAGAAAGGTGAAGGAGATGGAAGGGTAACCTTTTTAAGACGCTTGTGGTGCAGACATATTACACAACAGTTGTAGATTCTTGTTAATGATTTTGGAGGACCAAAATATCCTCAGTGGGGAGGATTGATCTAGGTGGCCCTAGAGACACACACAGGACAAAGAAGGCTTTTGAAAGCTCAAAAATCAAAGTGTTCATATTTCTCCCAAACTAGGTTCAGGTTGTAGACCTCGTCGTCCTGATCGCAACGATGCGAACGATTTGTCAAATCGAGCTCGTATGCGAAAGTTAGGAGCAGTCAAAGTTCTGGGTTGACTTGGTGACTGGGTAGCCTTAAGGAAGGTGCAAATTTGACCTTTCCCAACCACTGGATTCCAGCAAGCTCAGGCCAAATTCTGGGCAAATTTGTGGCCCCGTTAATTTGCCTCCTATGGCCTAAATTTCAGTATTTTAAAAATGAAAAATTTTGTTTATATAACAAAATTTAATTAAAAAAAAAAGGTCGGCGGGCCATGACCCCCGCCAGCCTTCCCGCGCCATACCACATTATGGTTATAAAAAAATATTTGCACGGTGGGGTGGTCGGTGGTTAACCCCGTCACCCCAACCACCGAATACCAATATATATATATATATATATATATATATATATATAACATAACAAAATCCGTGGGCGGCGGGTGGGGCTTGAACCCGCTCGACCGGAACGGCTGGCCCGCCTCTCGGGCACCCACAGAACCACCTCTTCAAACGTATGTAATGTTGCCGATGGAGATGGGGGGCGGGCCGCCCAATGCGGACCCGAACCCCCTCCAAAACAAAAAAAAACATGCCAAATATGTTTTTAAAATAGTCAAACAATTAAAACAAACACACTATTGTGGAGGGGGGGGGTTGTACCACCCAACCCCCCTCCAACAAACCCTTCGTTTTGCCAACTGCGCTAATAGACTCATTGTAAACTTTGCCCTTGAAATTTGATTTAAACCCATTATTTTCACAGTGCACCTAGGCCAAGGCAGAGCAGGAGTGCACACGTGGATCGAGGTTGTGAATTTTTTTGTTATAGGCGGAACCATGAGTAGGTCCAGAAACAGGGAACGAAACCATCATTCTTGAAATTTTCCTGGGGAGGTAATTTTTCTCCATGTCGGGATATAGTCAAGTTTACAGTAATTTTTCATGGTTTTTCGCAGGGAACGCAATGACAAGGTGAGATTCACCTTTTGAGTTGCAGATTCCAGTCCACCCATGGAGCAACATATTTGAGGAATTTAGGGGGAATCTAAGAGATTCCTTTTTCCCCCAAATTTTCACTTTGTCAGAATTCAGAAATTTGATAGTCAATTTTACACTATTCGACGTCACAAATCTGATGGCATATTTAGATTTTCCATCTGAGCTTGATATTTTTCGGCCACTTTTTGAAGTGAAGTTGCAGATGTCAGCATTCAGTGAGTGAGCAGTAATTTTCACACCTTTCGACACCACGATTGTGTTGGTAATTTCAAGTCCAGCAGCAGAGTAGCTCATTCTTCAGTCATCTTCAGTGTGAGGTATATGATGTGTTGATTTCGTGTACTTATTTGTCTCTAAGATGCATTGTGCTGTACAGATCCCTGTTGATGTTTGATGTGGGATCTTGTTTTCTTCTTGATGTGAGAAGTAATTTCTATCATGGATTTGTATCATGTTTGAGATCCCTTTGCTGCCGTGTTGGCGGGATACTCATTGTCACATGTATGTTTGATTGAGATCCCTTTGTTGCCATGTTGGCGGGATACTAATTGTCACATGTATGTTTGATTGAGATCCCTTTGTTGCCATGTTGGCGAGATAATCATAGTCTTTATGTGTGGGATATTGTCATATTGATAGGAGTCCTTTTTGTGAATGAGAGTTACTGTAGTGGAACATCTCATAGAGAGGTATAGCCACTCCTGCGTGAGGGCATTTTCCTTGTATGATAGTGAAAACACAATCCATGTACATATTCACTCCTTACATATTCCCTTTTGGACCCCTTTCCCTCACTCATTTATAGAAATTCCACCTCCCCACACTCTCTAACATATATCCCTATCCCCCAAAATTTCCCCAAGAATTTAGAAAACCCCTAACCCCTTCATCCCCCTCCCTCTACAAGGTAGTCCTAAATCCCTTGTTTTTCCTACACTAAACCCTAATTTCCTCTCCCACTGAGCTAGGTTTTTCTATGGAATCAAAGACATATAAATAGAGGATTCATAAGGGAGGTCATATTAACAAGTATGAGGCCATTCCAACTCATAAAAATCATGTCTCCATCAATTTCCAAGAAGTCATTCCAAGGGACAAATCATTTTCCACACATACAACCAATTTTTATTCAAACTATGTTTCTGACCAAATTGTGATGAATTTTACAAACGTGAAAGAGGGTTTTTTCCATAATAGGTCAAGGAAGAAAAAATTCCTTTAGTTTTTACACATTTGTCATGGTTTTAGAGAAATGTCAAAAATATTTTTGCTACAAGAGAGTTGCTGCACTGCTGGAGTGACCTTCGTAAAATCAAATTTTCTCCCTGATGGAGTGTCCAAATGACTTTCTTGATATGTCAAATGATAACTATATAGAGATATATTTCCAATGAGATATCCTGAGCTCAATTTGGAGTTGAGGAAGGCCTCGAAAAGTTGCCTGCAAAAGAAGAATGCATTTTTTCACCCCCATTCTGCACTTTTTAACCAGTCTTGGGAGAATTGTTTTTTGAGGGGCTATAAGTGATCATTTTCAGCGCTTGATAGGTCTATTGTGTATCCAAGAGAAATATATTTCCAACGAGCTATCATGAGCTTAATTTGGACACCATTAATTCCTCCAAAAGTGGTCTTCAAGTTGGAGGGCGTGCTTGGCACTAGGAGGGCACACTTAGCACTGGGAGGGCGCACCTAGGCGCGTATCGCCCTTGGCGCTGCGCTCTTTTTTGAGCCATATTTTGAAAAAAATCCCACCAAAATTGGATTCCAAATGAGAAATAAACCCAAGAAAACCACTTTTCCAACCTTATTTTGCAAAACTAGTAGGTCAAAATGTCAAAAAACAAGCAAAAAATCATGTTTCTGCCTCATTTTTGGCCCCGACGTTGCGCATTGATAAGTCTTGCGAGGATTGAGTTTTTACAAGGAAAATGAACTTAATTTTGCAAACTTAAGGCATATCTAGAAAGTAGACTTTAAGGACTTTCCAACAAGTCATCTTGGAGCCAATTTGTACACTTACAACCCAGTAAAAAGCATCCTGCATGATGGAGGGCGTGCTTAACAAAGGGAGGGTGCACCTGGAAAAGAGAGGGCGCGTTTGACAGTTTGCTCATATTTTTGAATTTTCATTGAATATTTGACTTTATCTTTGAAAATGATGATTTCACCTATGTAATTGAGCATGATAAAATTAAATATCATGTGGATGAGTTACCTAGTGTAAATACATTAGGTAAAAAGTCTTCATGAGGTGTAATGAATCAGTTTGCAAAAAGTTAGGGTTGAGTCACTTGGACCTCCCTACACTTCAGCTTTCAACTCAGTTTTTGGTGGAATTGCTCCTCCTATTATGGATTCGACCCCTGAGGTTGGGTGAGATTGTTTGAGGTCTATATCTTGTACTTTTTGACTCATTTTCAAAGGTTGGAATCAGTTGGATGTTGGCATATTGATCAGAGACTCTATTGTAATCATTTTGGCAGGAGCTTAATAAAAGTGTTGCAGCTATTTCTTTGGGATACCTGTGGTATGGTTGTCTAGTATTGTTTCTTCTCTTGTTTCATTTGTATGAATGTATTGTTGGTCCATTTTCCATTTCATGTCTATTGTATGATCACTTTCAAGTTAGAGAAACATAATTCATCTCACATGCTCTATTTTGGGAAAGTTTTCATAGTCTGTTCATCTTACTTTCAGTTTAGGAAGAATTCATCTTTCATGCTCTTCCTAGCTCCTCACTTGTCTGAATCATTCCATACCAAAAACCCTAATGTGCTAGACTTTCTACCTACCTTGCCCCATTGAATCTCTGCAACCCTAATCCTATTTGCCCCAACCTAGCCTCTTTGACCTAATATCCTCATCTAGCAACCCAATCAAATCAAATCAAAACCCTTGAACTCATAGCTAGCCTAAAACCTTTTCATCCAGCCCTCTTCGCTGTGATTTTTGTGGAGATAGCCCTCTCCGACTTGGTAGGGCTAGATACCAAGCCAAAATATTGGTCTATGGTTACCTCTGTTGGGATTTATTCTTCAACCTTAGAGATCTGGCGGAGTGATAACACACTTGAAACTTGTGTGGCACCCATTGTTTATCATGCCACTGCTTGTACTTGGAATTAGAATTATCCAAGATGTCATGAAACTGTTGGTAGACCTGCTGGATGCGTTTAATAAATCTAGTTGCTTTATCAGCCTCAGACAATACATATGTGGATTATGTCTATGTAGTCACATGAGGTATGGTAACATCAATTAGACACAATGGTTGAAATCCTATACCCACTTGAAAGGGACTGCACCCAATCAAGCTATGGAGAGCTTTGTTGGGTAGAGGTGATGTGGTAGTTAGATCGATCAGATGCTTGACCTAATAGTGCAAAGGTACCTCTTTGGGTGAGGAGAAAATGTCCCTGTATTCTCTCATGACCTCATCCACCTAATTCTGCTATTTGGAGGAACCTTTCCTAGGGGACATGGATGTGGCCACAATCTCCCCCTTAATTTTAGAATGAATACAAAAGAAAATTTTTTTCCCAGTATGGGAGATGATCTTACTGCATTTCTTAGCATAGATCAAAGAGATGGCGGTAAGTGGGGCTACCTCTGGTATCTTGTATATCTTAGTTCTAAAAAAAATAATAACAGTGTGAGGCCTCGAATCATACATGAAATGAATATTCCACAAGTATGGTTGGCCTAATAATACATCACAAACTTCAAGAGGAGCAACATCACACAATACCTCATCCGTGAAGGGCTTGATGCTATAGGGAAGGCGACATTGCTGGCTTACGTGGAGATCTTGTCCTTGGTGAAGCCACCCGATGGTGTACGACTATGGGTATTGTGTGATCGATAGGCCCAACCGCTTCATGATATCTACTGAAATGAGGTTCTTTTTTCTCCCACTATTGACAATAAATTGCAACGACAAACCCTTCACCCACATCTGTGAGTGAAATAGGCACCCCCCCCTCCTCTGGATCTTTGAGTTCTAGCTTTTGGAGCTTGGTGGTGGCTACCGTCGCAACGGGTTCTAAGCCAATGACTTGCTTACCCTTGTCAGGTTCTGACTTAGAATTAAAGCATGCATCAGTCTTTGAGTCTTTCAGCTCAATCACCAGTGCCTTCTTTGTGCGACATTTATTCGTCTTGTGAGTGGGATTTTTATGGAACTCACAACACTTGCCAGTGTCTTTATTTGGCTTCCTATCACCCTTGGATTGTGGCTTAGAGGGGTTTCCCTGGAGGGTCCTGAGTGGGCTTTTACCTTTGCTATGCTTCGAGTTTGCAGATCAAAAGTCTAGCTTCTTCTGTTTAAATTTCTGCTCAATCTTGGAATCATATCGGTATGATGCACCAAGAAAGGATTTTTCGAGGAATTCCTATTCCTCCTGAATGTATCTGTGCAAAAAAATGTTGTTATTTAGCACTAAGTGTTTCTCCGAATATTTGATACCCAACTTTGTGCGCAGGGTATGGAAGGAATTCGTTAGCTCATGCACATCCTGATCCCTTTGTTGTCGTAGTGTGGTCCATTGTATGTACTTGTCCTCATAGCTCTCCACGGGGTATTATTATTACTTGATCACATCTTGGAAATAATTACAACTGGGTTTGACTAATATCAATTAGGTTTCTCTCTCGTCCCTCTGTTCGTAGTAGGTTTCCCACCAGTCCTTGACATGGGGGGCAACTTTGAGGAGAGAAAAAGTAATATTTTCCCTATTGGAAAAATTATGGACTGAATCTACAATGTTTTCATCTATCTTGCCTTCAAATATGGGAATGTCAAAGTTGAATTGTACCTTGAAGGGATTGGCGCCTCCAGAGTGACTAGAGGATGAAGATGCGTTGCCTGTGGGCATCCGCCGAAGGATTTGGGAAAATTTGTCCATCATCGCGTTCCTCTTTCACTCACGAGCTTCTTCGAGCAATATTTTGAAAGGATCTCATGCTCCCTCGTCTTTATTTTCTTCCGCCTTGGGAGGCCGTTGAGGTTTTTGAGGCTAGTCTTGCAAAGGTTCAACTAGTTCAAGCCCTAACTCCTTATACCTTGACCTCGTTGGGGACATGCAAAGAAAAATAGAGAAAGAGAAAAACACTCTGATACCATTGATATGAACTTATGCAGGAATGTAATAGAATACATATATAAATATAAACGGAGATATGCAGTAAAAATAAAGCGTCATTTCATTAATATCAAATAATTGAAATATGCTTAAATACAGAATGGAAACAAACTAGCTTGGGCAATGGTAGCTTACCTATGACAAGAGGTGGTGGCTACATGCCTCTGAACTATGTTGCAATGAGGCTCAAAGGCCTATTTATTGTTGAGAAATGATGGAAAACCTAAACATCAAAAACCTAACCCTAGGAGATGAATCACCAAAACTGTGGGCCCCGTTGGGGCAAATTGGTACATCAACTTCCCGGGGTCGTAACTTTGGCATATGATCTTCGTTTTATGCGCATGATACATCGTTAAAAATATCTATCCGAGGAGTACAAATTTCAATTGCAAAAATTAATTGAAGACTCATGTTTGCTCATTTTCCAAAAGAACTTTGTTTAGGGCATCAAAATGTCTCCAGAAGTTTAGGACCCAAAAAATTGCCAAAAATAGTAAACTGTGCTACAATTAAGGAAACTAAAAAACTGAAAGAAATAATGGTGGGGGTCCAAGTTGAATAGGCAGGTGGCCACCAATATCCACGTGGATGAGAGGAGGAAGTGGATCTCTATATTCCCCCTTACCCTTTTCCTTCACTTATTCTCCACCTCTCAGGAAGTTTTATTCATTTGTTGAAACTGATGTTTTCTTCCTAAACCAATTCATATCTAACTATGGTAACTCAGTAAATCTTGAAATACAATACTATGTGACATTAGTGCACACCCCTCACAATGTTGAGCTCATTCCCTCTAAGTTCCGAGCGAATTCAAAGGAAATAACACTGTTGAATCCCTACAACATCTGAAAGTAAACTACCCATCCTACATCTTGAAAGTTTTGGTAGACTTAGGGGTGTCTATGTAGCAATTTAACTGATTTAGGCTCATAGTAGACAACTGCTCCTCCCATCATTGAGTGTTTTCTAAGGTGTTGTTATTGATATAGTGGAACAATTCATGGGCATGCGAATGTAGTCGTGGAAGATGCTGAGTTCAAAATTTGGAAAGTTGATAGTTCCAATATTTATGCCATAAATGGTAATAATGACAGGAAAATGGGAGAACATGTAGTGGATCATGATATGATAGAAGGAAACATGATGTGTTAATATGACAAGAAAACGTACATATTATGGAATGACGTAGCATTTGTCATCATGATGAGTCTCTCCCCCCCACCCCACCAACTTGAGGTGGAATTCATCCTCGACTAATGTGGTAGGAGGGTTAATGTACTAGTGCAAGTGTCATCTCAAAACCTAAAGTCATGTAATCAAGTGGGGATGACATACTTTTTAGGTACCTACCGTGGACCAATATTATGGTAGATCTGATGTGGAAGAAGATGAACATGATTGTGAGCTGAGACATCAACAGTGCTGATAACCACAATAGGAGAAAGTAAAATGGTGGAAATAACAAAGTTTGTGGCTTGAAAAGAAATAATAGTAGAAATGGTGTTAACAACTTCCTCTGGAAAAAAAATGGAATAGTTTCAACACACAAATTGTTGCAACAATAACAACAATGACAATAACAACGATAGTAAAAACAATGACAATAATAGCACAATTATAATAGAAACGATAATAACAACATTAACAATAACAGTGAAAGTAACAATAATGATAATAACAACAATGAAAGTAACACACAATAGTAATAATATCGACAACCACAACAAAAATAGTAACAACATGGTGGTAACAAAAGTGGTAGTAAAAACATGACGATAAAAATAGGAGATGTAACACTTGTAAAGGCCCAAATCTGAAGCTATTATTCACTACAATCATTAGAAGGAAAATGTGTAATACATAAAGAAGAGAATTATCAACCGCCAACAAGATGGTTTTCAGCTAATACCTATCTAATTGTGACGCAGAAGGGGTTTTCACGGTTAAAATAATAATAATATTATTATTTTAATTTTAATTTTAACTTAATTTTATTATTATTATTTTTAAATTATTTTTTTAATAAGTAATGTAGCTGATGGTGTAGGGAGATGCTCCTCTACCCTAAAAATTTCAAGGTCTGGATTTGAAACAATGCGAGAAACAAATGAATACTTAGAAAGTGGTTGATGGTACAATCAAAGACTATGGTTGTTGGAAAACAAATAAGTTTGCAACCCATCTATGGTTGTAAACTTAACAACCCCAATGTCAAAAACTGTATCCAATTCATAAGGACCTAGCCACTTAGTATGGATCTTCCCTTTGAGACCTTAATTTTGGAATCATATAATAATTCACAATCGCCTTTTTGAAACCCCTCATTTTAATAAATTGGTCATGCCACTCAATGTGTTGTTGCTGAAAAATAGTGGAGTGTTGTATGGCAGACACACACATCTCATCCACCTTTTTGAGTTGATCCAAGTAGTGCTTTTGTGTCGTAGTTAGATTCAAATTTACCTCTAAATAAGTCATTAATGTTTTAATCTTGAATTCAATAGGACAAATAGGGCTCTTACCATACACAAGTTCACATGGAGAGAATCATGTGGTGTTTTTCCATGTAGTTCTATAGGTCCAAAGTGCTTCTAGAATTTTCTTGACCTAATCACGATGGTGACTAGCCTAGTCTTGGTGAACATAGCTTCAATAAATTTATTAGTGCCCTATACTTTCCCATTAGCTTGTAGGTGGTAAGGTGAAGTGATTAAGTGGAAAATATTGTACCTTTTGGTAAGATTTTTAATCAATTGAGAAGTAAATTATGGCCCTCCATTTGTAACTATCCCTCTTGGCACTCCAAAATGAAAATATATGTCCTCAAACAAAATGTCCATAGTATCTTGTTTAGTGTATTTGATTAGTTATTTGGCTTCGACCCACTTGGAAACATATTTTGTACAAACCAAAATGTAGGACTTCTAACAAGATAGGGGATTAATGGGCCCCACAAAGTTAAGAGGCCACTTCACAAAGGGCTCAATAACCAATTGAACTTGTAAAGAAACTTCATATGATTAGATTGGTTATCTCATTCATTGGAAATTGTCACACCCTTGTACACACTTTTTTCCATTGTGGAACAAAGTAGGCTAAAATTAGCCCATGAAAATGATTTTGTATCCTATTATTTTATCAATAAAGTGTCCACCAAAAATATCATCATGGCAAGAATTTATAATGTCGTAGAATTCATCTTCTCTTATAAAAAACTGAATCTCATGATCTAGTCTAATGTAAAAGAGATAACCCTCTACCCAATAATAACAGGAACATTTCTGAATAACTATTTTCTTTTCCCTAGGAAAAAGATGGGGTGGCAGCATTCCTACAACAAGATTGTTAGTGATATTTTCATACCATAGTGAGTAAGTGAATAATGCAAAATGATGATGAGTTGGAAAATAATCCTAAACAAGAAAATGATCATTGTTATTTGTAATCCCAAAAGGAAGTATGCAATGATGTTATCCGTTCCAGGTTTATCCACACCAATGATGCAAAACTCTTGTAATAAAAATAAACGCTTTGTAACTGTACCATTGGTAATGGGTTTATTCACTAAAACTTTGATGCCAAAGTGCTAAGTAATACAATGCCGAAATTTATTGATGGAATGCATGACAAATAAGAACTCTTTTTCAATTACCATATAATTTAGGTTGGCAAGAGTCAAGTTCTTGATGATGTAATAGATGGCATATGGGTTTCATTCCTCTTGTTGTACTAATATGACTCCAATAACAGCGTAAGAGGCATTTGTAGAAATATGGAATGAAAAATTCCATTTAGTTTCTCATAATATAAGAACTTCAGACACACACTTTTTCAAACATGTAAAAGAATTTTGTCATTTTTGAGTCCATATAAATTCCTTTTCCTTTGAGAGTAGCAGAAATAAAGGAGATGCAAGTTTAGATTTTTGGTTTTTTTTTTTTTTTTTTTTTTAATGATGATAATACTTTATATGTCCTAAAAATCTGCATACCTCTTTTTGTGTTTTTGGAAAGAGAATTTTTAATATTACCTCAATTTTTTCTGGATTAACTTGTATCATTACACACAAATATAATTACGAAGTACAACTTCTTCATTCATCATCATATGGAAATTAGCCAAATAATTTCAACACTTTATAGAGATTATCCAAATCTATGTAGAATATATCACCATATGACATAAGATCATCCATATAAATCTCAGCACATTCATTAACCAAAATATGAAAATATTCCCAATACAACTCATTAGAAATTAGTAGGTGCATTACAAAGTCCAAAAGTAAGGGCTAGGTATGAAAATGTACCCCAAGGGCAAGTGAAGGTAGTTTTATCTTACTCCTTAGGAATGATATGGATTTAGTTGTATCCACTGAATTTGTTAAGGAATGTAAATAATTTTTTCCTAACAAATTGTTGAGGACCTAGAAAATAAAAGGCAATGGGAAGTGGTGATTATGTGTGTCTTTATTTAACTCTATATAATCAACAAAACTATCCATTTGATGTTATTTTTACATATAATGATCAGTAGGTATGCCCACTAAATATCAAATATTGGATAAACGAAATTGGAATTTAGTAATTTTTGGACTTCTTTTTTGACAACATCCTTCAAGGCTAGGTTCATCCAAAACCATGGTTGGTGAATAAGATGATAATCATATATTATATAAATGTGTTGGGTGCACATATTAAGAGAGATACCTTTATGTTGACAGTGCTAGATCCTGCCAAAATACAGGGGATCTCCTGACTACCATTTACTTAAGGATTTTCCTTGGCTTGGGAAATTAGCATAAAATATTAGTTTGCATGTAATTTTTAATGAGCAAGAAAGTGCACCTTCTATAGTGTTCAATTGTGAATGCATCAAGGTTATTTCGCTGCATGGAAAGAAAGTGAGTCTCTAAAACAAAAATAATAATACTATTATAGTAAAGACACACACACACATAAATTAGGAAGACTCATTAATAATCAATCAAAATAGGTCACATAGATGCAATAATAATTACAACCATTACAACACAATTTTAATAAGATAAGCACCAAAGTTACCAAATTAGTTTAATTTGTCTAATGCATAAGAACACCAAAATAAACCGTAAACATTCAAAGAATAGTATTGAAACATTCAAAATATATGCATGAAAATTTGTTGGCAAAATAGGCTTTGAGTATAATCAAGAGTTCCAAGATACATGAATACAATGAACACCACTTGCTCCAAATAGTGGAGTGCTAGAACCACCACTTGCTCTCCAAAAGAACTATCTCTATATCTCCAATTCCTTGTGGGAGAAGGAAATATTAAAGGCCCTCTCTTTGAGTAATGAGGCCCCTTTTATAACTAGAGATATTACTCTTCATATCATCATGAATCTTGAGATTATCATATGAATTTTCAACTTGTAATGACCTTTGGAATTCTAAACAACCCTTGTTATTTCAAATGAATTTTGAAATTTAACATGAATTTTGGTCTTCTTTGTGTCTTTTGGAAAGCTAAATGTGACCTTTAGACTTCTACATGTGGCTCTCTTTTGTCCACACGTGACTTTTGGACTCCCACATGTTTATATTACAATAATTACATGATTACTTCAAAATGATAATGTTGCGACAACAAGACAAGTCACTAACATTGATGACTTGGACTCATAGTGACTTGTGATATAGAATTTCTTGAGAGATAACAATGTTTCCACCTATGTCTTCAAATATTGATGAAAATTTGACATTTTTGTTACCATTTACCCTCCAAAGGGTCTTGATATATATGGAGTCTTGATGGATCACTTTTATCATCATAATATGTTGTTCTTTCACTTGTTGCTATCATGTATTATTTGTCCTTGAACACTTCTTTGTGTTGCTTCATTTGATATATCTTCTCATGCTTCCTTGCCACGCTGTTTGGTAACACCTGCAAGTAAGATCACTCATGGAAAGCAAAAATCGGCCCAAAAAATATCCTATTCTATAATATTTGATGCAAAATTTTCAAATGTGAATCAAAAGTGCGTTCGGGAAAGGAAAGGAAAGTATTTAAGCGTAGGGCGTACTGTCAAGGGTCAAGTGCTAGATACTGAGTGCTAAGAGTGTGCTATGCACTCTGCTGGGAAGGGGAGGATGGAGGGTGCAAAGTGGAGTCTCAAGGGACTAGAAGGGTCCATGATGCTTATTGATGCACCATGCACTCAAATGAGGAGGTTTAAGTCACAAGGAAGGCACACGGAATAGTTTTAGGGCTCAAGTGAGGCTTAATTTTCACTGTCGGTGCACCATGCGCTCAACTGGGGTGAGAGGATTAAACAAAGGCATAATTCAGGAGAACAAGGAGAGATTTTGGCTTGAGAATGTGTTGTACACCAAGAGGGAGAGAAGGTTTATCTTGGGAACAGGTCACATCCTTAATAGAAAAGGAGGGGCCAATTGAGGCTTAGGAGTGCGTTGTGCGCTCTTCTTTTCCTACTAGAAAAACTTGTAGAAACCAAAATTTGTTTAAGTCTGGGAGATGAAAAATGGAAAACACAATGAGTTTGGAATAAAATTGTGCGTCACACATAAAAAATCACTAGTAAAACTTATACATGACCCAATAGTAAGAAACATACAGCAAAATTAAAACTTACAAACACTCTCCAAGTATAATGGACAAAGTATGTGCGACTGCGACCAAAAAGTGTCGTTTTGTGAGTAAAAGTGTGCTAAGACTGTGAAGTGCATTGTGGATGTTCATGATTATGCGACAAAACTTAAGTAAGAGCAAGGTCACTTGAAACATATGAAATAACATGAAATGACACTCAGTGACCAAAAGAGACAATTAATATGATAGACGGTAGGCTTCAAAATTCAAATATAGAAACATTTTGGAGGGTGTTGTAGCAGTGGCAACACCTTCATATATGTGTAATTCCATGGATACGACTATTTTTTCTCTTACAACAACTAAGATAATCATTCTATTTATAAGGTATATAGATTTGGATTGATAATCATAATTTTTCCAAGCTCAATCTCAATTGAGAGACTCTTATAGTTTGGGGCAGTAGGTATCACATCATCAACACAATTATCTTGATCAGCTTCATTCATTATATAATTTAGGAGCTATAATGTTGGCCGAGTCACATATAGGGTATTGATGGTGAAGCTTCTTATAATATTATCCTATATCTCATCCTTAAAATAGAGATATTTTCCAACTGTGAGGAGTGGTTATAAACCATCGTATTCTAGTTCAAATTCAACCCACAAAGTCCTTTTGTAGTTTATACTTGGTTTGGTAGGGGGATTAAGGACAAGATTATTTTTATTGATTCCATTATAGATTGTAATTAAGCATAATATGCAACTGATAACCATGTCAATAGTGGCTAACCGCGGTCTCCATAGGGTTAGGGAATGCCCTCCTAAGCTATTTTTGGACCAGAACACCAGGAAGTCAATCAGGTACTCCCAAGAGTCTAAAGAGATGATAAAACCTTATAGAATTCCTTCTGGTCATATTTTAGAATGATCAATTACATTTACGCTGATGGGGGTCTGCATCATATTGGTAAGTCCAATAAATTCTAAGGTTTCCTTGGTCATAACATTTATTGCAACACCCAGGTTGACCAATGTGTTTGGAATAGTTGTTTTTTCCTATTTGGACAATTATTTTTGGATTCCGAGGGTCATCATATTTAGTAGGTTTGATTTTCCCATCATTAGTTCTGGAAAATTTCCTACAACGTGAATAGTGAGAGGATCCTTGGGTTTCCTACTAGGATTTTTAACACACAACTCTCTTATTGTTTTAGCATAAATTAAGACATCTTTGATTGCTTTCAATAGTGGAATCCTAACACACATTTTTTTCAATTCCTTCAAAAATTTAGATTGATGCTATGCAGTAGTCTTAGTTATGGCTAGTCTCCTTGAATAGGGTGGGTTTGGAGCAATTCCAATATTAAAAACAATATAAACCTATATGGGAGTTTCAAAATGAATTTCAATGGTCCAATGTTCTTATAATAACTCTTGAATTGGGGCTACTTCTTAGGGTGAACTTATTCTTCGTTCTCTATGATAATAGGGGAAGTCCCTAAATTTATTATTCTCCTCAATATTAAATGTACATTTTTGCATCTGATAGGGGAGATGCAATAATTGGGAAAAAAATGTGCTTCAACTTGTTGCACTTCCTTATTTTTTAGATTCAGGGTAGGCTGCATTGGTAGTGGAGGTGGAAACAAATGGTTTCTTAGTGGCATATTGGAGGGAAGTTTTAGTTTTTGTTGATGTAAGAGTAATTCAATTTGTATAGGGAACTGTCCCCTTTCAAAAGAATCTCCCTTCCATCCTTGAGGCCATGAAAATATCTAATTTTGGTGAGAAGGAAACTATGGCCATGGCATGGGATATTGAATTGGGGGAGGATTAGGAAAATATCATGGGATTGTTGGGTATTGAATTGGTTGTGGGACCTGGGGAGAACTATACATGTTATTCTAGGTATTAAAAGGAAAGGATATATCTTGAGATTTACCTAGTGGATGAGCTTGCCATGGGTTCTTAGAGGAAATAATATATGTTGGCTGAGTCTTCTCGCTTGATCCTTAGAATATTATTTTTAATATAGGCATCAATGGGAAAAGTTTCATCAAGTGATCCTGCTCATATATGACACAAACTTCTACACTGTTAAGATGGAACTCCCTAAGGGGATTCTTATTTTTGCAATTGGAATAGAATACTAATAGTGTTTTTTCAACTTCAACCTATTTTTGTTTTCCCTACAAAACACCCAACTATTAAGATAAATAACTAAGGATATTGGTCTTTAGTTTTTTCAAACAAATTACCATTTTCTACTCTTTTTACTCCATTATTTATTTATCTCTATATCCTAGCAAATGCATCTCGTGTTAGGGTTATATTCCTTAATGACCCTCTTGAAATTGTTAGGTATAGAGTGACTATGTTGTCATAAGGTTCCTTTGATATATCTACTTTTCTCACGAGATTCAACATATATACACAATAACCTGTCATTCCCCAAATCGAGTTTGTCTTTATGATATCCTTTTCCAAATCACTATTTCTATACATTTGGAATTTATATTGGATGCATTCATTATAATCCTCTAAAATTTCTTCTTCCTTTTGAGATTTTTTGGAAATTTTCTCCTTTTGGTCTCTCATCCTGTAATAGTCTTGATATTTTCCCATATCATCCCAAGAGGATATGGATTCACCATTGAGGCTCATAAACTACCTTAACACGACACCCTGAAAAGTAGAAAGGAACAAATTCAAATTTTGGGCATATGAAGAGTAGTCATAGCTATGGTACAAAATGTCGAATTCGAAAAGGAAGGTGTCTAGATATTTGTTGGTCATGACATGGAAGTTTGGGAGAGATAAAAGGGGAATATACTTCATTGGAGCTTGTATGTGAATGTTCTTGCTGGGGAATTAAAAGGTGGTAATTATATCATATGTGTTTGCGTTTTCCATTTGTTCATCCATAAAAATTTGGAGGTTCCACCGAATTTATTCATGAACTTGTTGTCCCACAACAAGGTTTCCTAGCTACAAAGGATCTCCTGATTGTTTATGAGGATGTCTTATAACACTTCCTAAGTTTGGGACACACTTATCAAGAGGATACTTAGCCTCTAACCTTGGGTATTGTTGTTCTGAAGTATGTATGTTTGTATACGCTTGGCATTCTATCAAGTTTTGGTATTCAACCTCTATTGTTGATGCAAATGTTTCTATGTGGGTATAATAATATTGTCTTGATCTTGGGATAAATGATTCACAAGATTATGTCCTTCAAAAGTTAGGTCCCATGATATACGATTCATGAAATTCTATCCTCCAAATGTTTGTTCCCAAGATAGATGATCCATGAGATCATTTTATCTAGGAATTTAGTCTTGAGGTAGATGATTCTACTTCTGCTTTTGAAATTAACTCCTATATGATTGTTACTCATCCTAAATATTGATTTATTTTTCCTCCATCCCCCCTTCTTCCTGCAGGGTTATTATTTTTGGAAGCACCATGTCCCTCTTCTTCTATATTCATGCATCCTACATATCTTGACTCTCTATCTTGTTTTAATGCATCTACAAAATAAACAATGTCATTTTTACTATTATGCCTTTATAAAAACCCTAGAAATGATGCCAAAATTTTGGGGATTTAACTGTCTATTTAAAAAAATTCATTTGCTCATAACATTAATTGTCAACTAGTGTATGTATTTTATTTCATGGTTATCATGAAAAATACATTTGCAGTCAAAGTTCCTGAAATTTCTTATCTCCTAATATGTAATCTCAACAAGAACATAACCCTTTTATATACAATCAAAGATAAAATACTTGTTGTGAACTAAATCTTACTTTGCTTCAATGGAAACACTCTTCACATTGTTCTGGAATTGAAATTAGACTGTTGAAACCACACTTGCATGAATAACAATACTCTCCATAACCAAATCTTTCTCTTGCATTTATGAAGCATATCCACTCAAAACTAAAATTTCTCAATCATCACAACGATTCTGAAATAGCTCACCAAATCTCATTACTGAAATTGCATTAACAACACCAAGCTCGAGATGACATTTGAAAGCAGCAATCTATAACAATAACAACAATATGAACTGGTAGGAATATGTAATGACCATGATTGAATAAATATGAATCGTACTCATATAAACCTACTTTCCAATTAGTGTAAGTGATAGTAACGAAAATCCTCTAACACTTCTCTACACAAAATAATCTGGACTACTTCTCTACACAAAATACTTATCGCAGAAGCCTCAAAATACTCATTGCAGAAGCCTCAAATCTATAATCCTCTAATAAATGAAAACTCAGTAACAACAATATTATAGTATAATTCCAAAAATTCAAACAATAATCAACAATCCTCTAATAAATGAAAACTCAGTAAAAACAATATTATAGTAGAATTCCAAAAATGCAAACAATAATCAACAATCCGGAATACTTCTCTACACAAAATACTCATCGCAGAAGCCTCAAATCTATAATCCTCTAATAAATGAAAAATCAGTAAGAAAAATATTATAGTAGAATTCCAAAAATGCAAACAATAATCAACAAGCTACGTGAAATAACTATACTTAATACTATAACCACAAGGAGCCTTGCTAAAGAGGATGACCCTTCCTTCTTATCAGGGAGTTGGAAAAATATCACATCATACAACTTAACACAATATGTCATAAATGGAACCACAAAATTGCTAAGTTTTTCATTAACTAGTCTTAAGGAAAATGTATATGCAACTATCAATAACAAATAAGAACCAAACCCCTCTCGGGAGCAAGGAGATCCATTTTTAAAGGCTCCCTTTACATCTAAGATTGGAAATATGATAATTGAGATTAGTCTTGAGAATATTTCGATTCTCAATATGTTTGATAAAGTCTTAAACTAGAGATTTTGACAATCGATCGTAACATAAAAAAAAAATGTAAATGAAGTTTGTGCTAAAACAAAATGCCTAAATTGGCAGGATATCTAGAAGACTTGGAATGATTGTGAAAATTGTGACTAGAGAAGCCATGTCATCAGAGAAAAGACAAGTCATCACTGCCATGAAAGACTACGTTGACCAACATCTTCAACAAGTAACAACATGAGTGACAACAACCTTTAGTGATAACACCGAGACTATTGGGAGTAACAACATAACTGAGTAACAACATACGAAATTGACATTGAAGCAACATTCTAAAATATTGGAATATCAACTTCCTATATTAGCTATTCATCCTCTAGGAATTTTGTCAACATATTTTCAATAATTACATGAAAACAACTATTATCCTTCTGAAATTCAAGCAATACTTATTATATTAGAGATCTATAGACTTAGTGTCCCTGATCCAAAAGTATAATATATTGGATAATAATGGATGAATAGGATGTGAATATCAAGAATAAAATGGGTAAACTGGTGAGAAAATGTGGTAAAAAGGATGTCATTTTCCTAACCCAACATTGCGAACTACATGGTATACCTAGTGGAGGGGGTCTATATCTAGACACCCTCATGATCCACTACTCTTTTGTTGTTGTCACCACTACCTTCACTCTTATTGAGCCCCCTATCACATACGATACATATTGACACATCGAAATTGATTTCATCATCTTTAAGGGTGGTTTTACAGGGGGCATCAGTCCTTCCTATCAACTCCATGGAGATGGGTTCCCCTTCCTATGTGAACTTCCCTCTTCTAATCGACTCAGATCTCCAACTCCCACTCTGTCATGAGACCTCTACCTATGGATACTTTCTCTCACTGTGATCCTTGTTGGGGGCTACCTCTCTTACTCCCTCCTCTATTCATGCATGCTTTCCATATTCAATTTTTTTCCCTACCATTCTACCACCTACAACCAACCTGGTTTCTTAAGTAGTTTCCTAACACTAGAAACATTTATTAGTGGTGGCTACCCTAATATTCCTACTACCTCCTTTCTCCACCTATAAGGGAAGCCAAAAAAAAATAAAAAAATTGCATAAAAAGTTAGGTTGAGGAATCAAGCTTGGTATTAAGGATGTTAAATTACATGATATCCAAAAAATGGAGGAGTCGCACATTCTACGAAGGTTAGAAAGTAAAATGATGTCAATGGAAATTCTCAAGGAATGGACAAAAATAAATTTCTTATAGCCACTTGGATACATTCCATGTTGCATGATATTATTAAAAGGGTAGATGGGTTGGATCACACAATCAACTAAACATACCTAGAAGATCCTATAGGGACATTATCTCTAGGGATAAGAATTATTAGTAAAAAAATGGTCCATCGATTTAATGCTTGCTATGAAAAACTAACAATTATTCCTATCTAGGTGTAGTTTCCTTTCCTACATTTGATGTTTTGGCTGGAAAATGTATTCAAGGAAACTAGGAACACACACACACACACACACACACATACACACACACACACACTCTCTCTCTCTCTCTCTCTCTTTAATTATGGTGACCTATCTTTCCATAAAATAGAGTACATAGGCATGACCCATATTTTGGTGGGGTTAAACTTATCATATGGACTACCTAATACAATTTCTATAATATTTGTGAACCTTATTCATAGAAAAATAGTTTACTATGAGGGAATCCCATACAAATGTGGTTGATGCCATGTGCGTGGTCATTTGGAAAAATACTATTTACTTGGGGAAAAAAATGAAAATGGGTTTTAAAGGATGTTATTCTCTCTGTCACTCCTCCTCCAACTACATAGGAAAAAATAGCTCTATGATTAAATTGAAAAGGCTCTTGTCCTCAAGCGAAAATTTCTGATTTAGAGGATAAAAAGGAGATAACTCCCTCAACTAGTTTTTCGGATGACTCTTCCTCCTCAAGTATACCTTCATCTTCCTCAACCCCTATGTAATATTATTTTTCCTCATATTTTGTCTCTATTCTTTCTTTTGATTGAATTCCTCTCCTTAATTCTAAGGAGTATATACCATCCATTTCTAGTCTCTCCATTCCCATATCATCTCCCTTCTTTCCTAAATCCAAACCATTCCTTCTTTCTTACATCCTCCCCTTATCAAATGTCTCCCTCCTCCAAGATTGGGGTATCATAGTCTTGACTGCTCCTCCTCTCCCTTACCCTCATTACAACATATGTTGTCTCTCAAACCCCTCACCTCCCCAAAACCCTAAAAATTATGATGAATTATATTTTGAAACTAGAAATGGTATATGTTTTCATGATGAAGGAGATTAAAATCCCTCTGGTAGAGGTTGGAAATATTTTCTGTCCTTGGAACAATGATAGGTGGTGAGCCCTGGTATTGCACCAAGAATGCTACAGCTCACAGAGGCTACTCTACTTTAATTTATCAACCCACGGTTCGTACAAGTTTGGAGGTGATAGTGCTATATAAACAACATGTCATCCTCTTCTGAGTCCTATGAAAGGGTGTTATTTCTAGGGTTTTTGAATGAAGTCTGTCACACTTCCAAATTTAGAACTAGGTCTACAAGTGATTCAAATTGATTACTATATCTACAATAATAAATTACATCTAGCTACTCTGCAATGGAAGAAATCTACAAATTAAGCTATGGCAAGAAATGGAAGCAAACTAGGAATCTTTCAAGAAGTAAATTTCTGAATTGAAATTGCAGAAAGAAGACTAACATAATCACACATTTCTGGAAAAAATGGATAAAAACACTCTGTCTACTTAATGTTTTAACTATCACGCACTCACGCATCTAATCATGCTTGTAAATGCACTGTTTTGCAGTAAGGAGGAGAAAGTGTTAAGGTGGTTTAGGAAGGTCTTGAACTCATGGGTGCAAGGTTGAAGGCGTATGGGTGATTTTTGTAGGTCTGGATGAGGTGGATGATGGTTTCTAGGCTTAAGGAGAGGCCCACTGGTGCTGTTACATGTGCTTCTAAAGGTTTTCTGTAGTGCTAAAGGAAAGTCCTGAATTGATACAAGAAATGGTCCGAGGGTAATCTGAGGCCAAAAATGGAAGATAAAAGTGTAGGGGAGGTGGAATGAAGGTGTTTTTGGATGACTGGAGGGTTTCCAACCCCTTGGCCAATCTCAGAACCCATTTAGAAGCCTATCTTTGACTTCTAGGGTTGCTCATCGTATGAAGGTGAAAAATCTGAAAAACAAGGCTGGTGGCGATTTGATGGAAAGAAGGTTGATGATGGGTGAGAAATGAAGCTAAGGGTGCTGGTGAATTCATCCTTTGTTGTGCTACTTGAACTTGTAAGAAAACTACTTGTTCATGCGACAATCATTGGGAAATTCATGATGAAGGAAATGGAAAATATGAGTTGAATTTGGAAATAAAACCTACTATAGCCTTCAAACAGAAATATAACTCAGTATCTTAAACATGTTCATGACACTACAACAAACTAACTATTATTTCCAAGGAATCATAAATTAAAGAGACACTTTGGCCTGTGGGGAAGGTCTGCACTCCTCAAGATAAAATGAAAGAGATGAGAGAGGGAGGCTTGACACACACATTTCTGAGTTTATCAGTTATTCTACCAATATTTATGCAAGCTTAACTACAACAAAAGGAAAATGGAACCAAACTAAAAACATTGAATTGAAATGTAAGAAAACTATCTAAAATCTCATAAGGAAAACTAGCTAGAATGACATAAAAATAAGGATGAATAGGCAAGAGAGACTAAGGCCAATGGATTGGGCCCTAACCCACAAGCCTAGCCCTCTGGAACTAAATCAGTGAAGGAAAATATATATACTCATCTTATTGCAGAAAATAGTCTCATTACATAATCATAAAAGTCTTAAAAACCTATTACAAGAGCTAAGAGTCTATTAGCTTCCTTAAAATTTTGAATCCTAATGAGCTCTTTCTCAACCCTATTTAACCTAGAGGGTAGCTACCAACAACTCCCTAAAAATTAGGTGATGTGTCCTATTTGAATGCAAGATACGTGGAGATTTAGTGCACTTGATCTCCTACTTGCTTGGCTGCCTTTGATTTTGAGTTGTTGGAGGGAATCTCGAGGATCCCTTGGCTACCTTTGGGAGTTAAGGAGGTAGGAAATACCCCTAGAATCTCTCCTTGATGTCTACTCCAAGATTTAATTGAAAAATCTTCATCAAAAGTGCAATATCGTCATGATTATCCTGCATTTAACCCATGTTAGGCATTCGAAGTATGAAAAACCTTAATAACCATATACACTAGCAACATAAGACCATAATATAATTAAATATGAGAAAGAGAGACTTAATATGGCTAAAAAGGTGACAAGTAACCCCTCCAATTATACCTAATTATGGATCTCATCATCACCTCCTCTGAGAAACTTAGTCCTCCTTCTGCATTTCTTAAAAAGCTTTAATGGACCCTCTGACTTCCCAAGGAAGAAGTGTGAGAGTCCCTCCAGGAGGGTAAAAGCCATCATTCTTTTCTACTTCCTCCCATTCTTCGTTATTCTCATCTTGGTCTTTTCCATCACTCAATCCCAACAACAAGGGTGGACTAAGTTTCAAACCAAGCCGCTGAATCTTCCTGGCCTGTATGGCCCTCTTGTACAATGGTTATGTTTCTAGGGAACCTCTCAATTTCTCTGGTGTGTGGTATTCCATATTTCTAAGACTGTGAGGGAGGCTATTCCATCACCTTTGACTATCCATTATGCATTCATCTCCCAACAACCTAGAAACATCATCAAAATGATCCATGGATTGAGCTTGTGTGTTGAGGTACTTTTTTACAAGTGCAACATCATTTTCTATCTTGAGAAGGTTGTTGATGATTCCCCTATGGCTGAATAGTTCTGCCCTAATGTGTGGGGGCTCCCCGTTTTCTCTCGTCATGACCTTGCTTACTTCTTGTGCTCTAGATTCCTCATTAACAATCCAAGAGGATAATTCCATTAACTGCATGTCTCCCATTGTAATATTAGGGTCCCAAATATTCAAGTTTATTAACACAAGAATGTGCATGAGGAATTCTGCCATTTTTTCCTTATCTGCCATACTTGACTAGTTGCAAAAGTCAATGAATTGTCTTCAGTTATGAAAGGGTAAGGATCCATGAGAGGTTAGCATTCTGATTTGAAATAGGAGCCATTTCTCCTTGAGGTAGAATGTATAGGAATATGATGGGTATCTATGTTGGATGGCCTCCATGCACAAATATGCCATGGTGGCCATTTGTTTGTATTTTTTCTGAAGCTGATCCTTCAATCTTGCATTCTTTGTTTGGGCCTTCTGAAGCTTCTCTTTCAACATGGATTCTCTGAGCCTAGCATCAGAAAAATCCTTTCCTAACTCAGTCACTTTTTCCTCCATTTCCTCTATGTCATGCACACCTTTGGTTGTAGAAATCTTCATCCAATGATGAGTGCATGCCCTCTCCTCTTCCAACTGATAGAATAAAGGTACTATAAAATTCTGAGGATTCAATATTCCCACTTCAATAAATGTAGTGGGAGCTGAGATTTGGCTGAGGGCTAGGGTCCGACACTATTGATACATCTTTTAGGATAGGTTTTGGTGAGATAGGCTCCTCCTTGTCATATTTATCTTCCCCCCCTTTTGCTTCTTTCCCTTCTTCTTGCACCGTTTCCTCAACTTCTTTGGCCTCTTGCCCATCCATGGTTGTCTTTTCTCCCTCAACCAAGGTTTATTTATATGATTCTTGGTTTGTTGGAGTTTCCTGTAGCAAAGACAAAGTTGGAACTGCAACAAACTCTATTTTTCCTGATGAAAACCCTTTCTTGCTTGCTTTTCCCTTTTTTCTGTCTTTTGAGGGTATGTGGGGGTTGCTAGATCTGTATGGGATGCAAACCTTGCTGAATTTATTATTAGTGTACATCACAGGGGTCCTCATATGCGAGGTTACCTCTTGAACCTTTCCTTCTTCTATCCTTATTTCATCATATTTCTTGGGTGACTCCTCAATGGCAATAGGGCTTTTAGTTGGGGTATGTGGTTTCCATTGCCTTAGCCTTTGGGTCTTCCTAGTCCTGAAATACATGGGTGTTTGTATCTTCCTCTTTGTTTTCACTAGTGTGCTCAAAGTGGCTAGAGTAGCAACCACTTCTTGATCTATTATGCCTGGTGATATGCTGGTGTTTAGAGGAGAGGTATCACTGCCTAGCATAAGGTACAATATTTCCTTCTCCTCTATATTTTTTTCCTTATTCCCCTCAGTCTCTATTTCTAATTCTCTGTGTTTTCTTCTTCAACATCCATCTCTTATTTTTCTTCCTCATCTTCCGCCTCGTCCTCTTCTTCTTCTACCTCCCTCTCTCTAATACTAAAGGAATAGGTTTGTCCTGTTTGGGTGGCTATGAAGGCTTACCTATCCATGTATATGAATGAGTACCAAGATACAAGGAGGTTTAATCTTCTCAGAGCATTAATAACTATCAGTTTTATAAGGCCATGATGAGCCAAATGCTAGTATTTCCTTTCCCTCACATTTTTTCTCATGTGTGTTATTGAGTTCAAGAGGAAATGAGGGATGCTTAATCTTTGTGCTAGAGGGAGTTCTCCTTGAAACCTAAGCTCATTCAACAACCTAAAATGGTATCCATAGACTACACTAAGTCTTCCTTCACAGGAAATTAATTTCATGATATGGAAGGCTACTTCATCCTAGGGGTATGGAAGGATTTCTCTCCTCACTCCATTCTTGTCCTCATTGTATTCTTCTCTTGGCAGAAAGACGCTTTTCTTAGTTGCAGTGCTTAGCATCCTTTCTTTAACCCAATTAAATCCTAAGGGAAAAGTGGTGAATCTGCTGATTAGTTTAGGTGAAAGTGTGATGGCTAGGTCCGTAACCATAATGGTGGCTCTCCCCTCTGAGTGTGATTGTAGAGCCACTGCAAACTCTCAAGCTATCTCCTATTTAAAACCTTCAGAAGCTCAAAGAAAACTAGCCATTGGTCATTTTTGAAAATCTCCATTACTTGAGGATGTTGTCTTATTCTTTTAATATCAGTGGGCTCCCTTCTATTAAATCCTCCTCCCATTTTTATGGATATTATAGGAAGGTGGTAAGATGGTTTTATGTTTGAGAGTGACTTGTGAAGAGGTATTGGAGATTATGGTCTCAAACAATTAAAAATTTCACTTTAATTCCTAAATTATAACTGACTGTGTGTAAATTTCATGGAAAAATTTCAATTCTAGAGGGTGGAAACCACTTACCTCTGTCCTCTACTGTTTTTTCTTGGGAAATGGTGGATTTAGGAGGTAATTTCACCCAAAGGTGACTCTGTTTTTCCCTATGTATCCTTGATAATATTCCCGTGTAGTTGCTTGTAGCACTTCATTGTTTCTTGTAGCACAATCGTGCATGCAAGCTCTGGCTCGATGCTCCTCTCTCTGATGGCTCCTATGGCTTATTTTGTTCCCACTTCTCTCGAAATTCTCAACGAAGTTAGTTTAACCAAATTTTTAGAAATGGTGTTGACAACTTCCTCTGGAAAAAAAATGGAATAGTTTCAACACACAAATTGTTGCAACAATAAAAACAATGACAATAACAATGATAGTAACAACAATGACAATAATAGCACAATTATAATAGCAACGATAATAACAACATTAACAATAACAACAAAGAAATATCAACAACGACAGTAACAACAATGAAAGTAACACACAATAGTAATAATATCGACAACCACAACAAAAATAGTAACAACATGGTGGTAACAAAAGTGGTAGTAACAACATGACAATAAAAATAGGAGCTGTAACACTTGGAAAGGCCCAAATTTGAAGCTATTATTCACTACAATCATTAGAAGGAAAATGTGTAATACATAAAGAAGAGAATTATCAACCGCCAACAAGATGGTTTTCAGCTAATACCTATCTAATTATGACGCAGAAGGGGTTTTCACGGTTAAAATAATAATAATAATAATATTTTAATTTTAATATTAACTTAATTTTATTATTATTATTTTTAAATTATTTTTTTAATAAGTAATGTAGCTGATGGTGTAGGGAGATGCTCCTCTACCCTAAAAATTTCAAGGTCTGGATTTGAAACAATGCGAGAAACAAATGAATACTTAGAAAGTGGTTGATGGTACAATCAAAGACTATGGTTGTTGGAAAACAAATAAGTTTGCAACCCATCTATGGTTGTAAACTTAACAACCCCAATGTCAAAAACTGTATCCAATTCATAAGGACCTAGCCACTTAGTATGGATCTTCCCTTTGAGACCTTAATTTTGGAATCATATAATAATTCACAATCGCCTTTTTGAAACCCCTCATTTTAATAAATTGGTCATTCCACTCAATGTGTTGCTGCTGAAAAATAGTGGTGTGTTGCATGGCAGACACATACAACTCATCCACCTTTTTGAGTTGATCCAAGTAGTACTTTTGTGTCATAGTTAGATTCAAATTTACCTCTAAATAAGTCATTAATGTTTTAATCTTGAATTCAATAGGAAAAATAGGGCTCTTACCATACACAAGTTCACATGGAGAGAATCATGTGGTGTTTTTCCATGTAGTTCTATAGGTCCAAAGTGCTTCTAGAATTTTCTTGACCTAATCACGATGGTGACTAGCCTAGTCTTGGTGAACATAGCTTCAATAAATTTATTAGTGCCCTCTACTTTCCCATTAGCTTGTAGGTGGTAAGGTGAAGTGATTAAGGGGAAAATATTGTACGTTTTGGTAAGATTTTTAATCAATTGAGAAGTAAATTATGGCCCTCCATTTGTACCTATCCCTCTTGGCACTCCAAAATGAAAATATGTGTCTTCAAACAAAAAGTCCGTAGTATCTTGTTTAGTGTATTTGGTTAGTTATTTGGCTTCAACCCACTTGGAAACATAGTTTGTACAAACCAAAATGTAGGACTTCTAACAAGATAGGGGATTAATGGGCCCCACAAAGTTAAGAGGCCACTTCACAAAGGGCTCAATAACCAATTGAACTTGTAAAGAAACTTCATATGATTAGATTGGTTATCTCATTCATTGGAAATTGTCACACCCTTGTACACACTTTTTTCCATCGTGGAACAAAGTAGGCCAAAATTAGCCCATGAGAATTATTTTGTATCTTATTATTTTATCAATAAAGTGTCCACCACAAATATCATCATGGCAAGCATTTATAATGTCGTGGAATTCATCTTCTCTTATAAAAAACTAAATCTCATGATCTAGTCCAATGTAAAAGAGATAACCCTCTACCCAATAATAACAGGAACATTTTTGAATAACTATTTTCTTTTCCCTAGGAAAAAGATGGTGTGGGAGCTTTCCTACAACAAGATTGTTAGTGATATTTTCATACCATAGTGAATAAGTGAATAATGCAAAATGATGATGAGTTGGAAAATAATCCTAAACAAGAAAACGATCATTGTTATTTGTAATCCCAAAAGGAAGTATGCAATGATGTTATCCGTTCCAGGTTTATCCACACCAATGATGCAAAAATCTAGTAATAAAAATAAACGCTTGGTAACTCTACCATTGGTAATGGGTTTATTCACTGAAAATTTGATGCCAAAGTGCTAAGTAATACAATGCTGGAATTTATTGATGGAATGCATGACAAATAAGAACTTTTTTTCAATTACCATATAATTTAGGTTGGCAAGAGTCAAGTTCTTGATGATGTAATAGATGGCATATGGGTTTCATTCCTCTTGTTGTACTAATATGACTCCAATAACAGTGTAAGAGGCATTTGTAGAAATATGGAATGAAAAAGTCCATTTAGTTTCTCGTAAGATAAGAACTTCACACACACACTTTTTCAAACCTGTAAAAGAATTTTGTCATTTTTGAGTCCATATAAATTCCTTTTCCTTTGAGAGTAGCAGAAATAAAGGAGATGCAAGTTTAGATTTTTGGTTTTTTTTTTTTTGTTAATGATGGTAATAATTTATATGTCCTAAAAATCTACATACCTCTTTTTGTGTTTTTGGAAAGAGAATTTTTAAGATTACCTCAATTTTTTCCGGATTAACTTGTATCATTACACACAAATATAATTATGAAGTACAACTTCTTCATTCATCATCATATGGAAATTAGCCAAATAATTTCAACACTTTATAGAGATTATCCAAATCTATGTAAAATATATCACCATATGACATAATATCATCCATATAAATCTCAACACATTCATTAACTGAAATATGAAAATATTCCCAATACAACTCATTAGAAATTAGCAGCTGCATTACAAAGTCCAAAAGTAAGGGCTAGGTATGAAAATGTACCCCAAGGGAAAGTGAAGGTAGTTTTATCTTGGTCCTTAGGAGCGATATGGATTTATTTATATCCACTGAATTTGTTAAGGAATGTAAATAATTTTTTCCTAACAGATTGTTGAGGACCTAGAAAATAAAAGGCAACGGGAAGTGGTAATTATGTGTGTCTTTATTTAACTCTATATAATCAACAAAAACTATCCATTTGATGTTATTTTTACATATAATGATCAGTAGGTATGCCCACTAAATATCAAATATTGGATAAACGAAATTGGAATTTAGTAATTTTTGGACTCCTTTTTTGACAACATCCTTCAAGGCTAGGTTCATCCAACACCATTGTTGGTGAATAAGATGATAATCATATATTATATACATGTGTTGGGTGCACATATTAAGAGAGATACCTTTATTTTGACAGTGCTAGTTCCTGCCAAAATACAGGGGATCTCCTCGATGTAAAGTCCCAATTAGACTTCACACCATTTGGTGTATGAGTCCCATCGAGAAATGTGGCCTGACTACCATTTACTTAAGGATTTTCCTTGGCTTGGGAAATTAGCATAAAATATTAGTTTGCATGTAATTTTTAATGAGCAAGAAAGTGCACCTTCTATAGTGTTCAATTGTGAATGCATCAAGGTCATTTTGCTGCAAGGAAAGAAAGTGAGTCTCTAACACAAAAATAATAATACTATTCTAGTAAAGACACACACACACATAAATTAGGAAGACTCATTAATAATCGAGAAAAATAGGTCACATAGATGCAATATCATTACAACCATTACAACACAATTTTAATAAGATAAGCACCAAAGTTACCAAATTAGTTTAATTTGTCTAATGCATAAGAACGCCAAAATAAACCGTAAACATTCAAACAATAGTATTGAAACATTCACAATATATGCATGAAAATTTGTTGGCCAAATAGGCTTTGATTATAATCAAGAGTTCCAAGATACATGAATACAATGAACACCACTTGCTCCAAATAGTGGAGTGCTAGAACCACCACTTGCTCTCCAAAAGAACTATCTCTATATCTCCAATGCCTTGTGGGAGAAGGAAAGATTAAAGGACCTCTCTTTGAGTAATGAGGCCCCTTTTATAACTAGAGATATTACTCTTCATATCATCATGAATCTTGAGATTATCCTATGACTTTTCAACTTGTAATGACCTTTGGAATTCTAAACAACCCTTGTTCTTCCAAATGAATTTTGAAATTTAACATGACTTTTAGTCTTCTTTGTGTCTTTTGGAAAGCTAAATGTGACCTTTAGAATTATACATGTGGCTCTCTTTTGTCCATACGTTACTCTTGGAATCCCACATGTTTATATTACAATAATTAAATCATTACTTCGAAATTATAATGTCACGACAACAAGACAAGTCACTAACATTGATGACTTGGACTCATAATGACTTGTGATATAGAATTTCTTGAGAGATGACAATGTTTCCACCTATGTCTTCAACTATTGATGAAAATTTGTCATTTTTGTTACCATTTACCCTCCAAAGGGTCTTGATATATATGGAGTCTTGATGGATCACTCTAATCATCATAATATGTCGTTCTTTCAGTTGTCACTATCATGTATTCTTTGTCCTTGAACACTTCTTTGTGTTGCTTCATTTGATATATCTTCTCATGCTTCCTTGCCACACTGTTTGGTAACACCTGCAAGTAATATCACTCATGGAAAGCAAAAATCAGCCCGAAAAATATCCTATTCTATCATATTTGATGCAAAATTTTCAACTGTGAATAAAAAATGCGCTCGAGAAAGGAAAGGAAAGTATTTAGGCGTAGGGCGTACTGTCAAGGGACAAGTGCTAGATACTGAGTGCTAAGAGTGTGCTATGCACTCTGCTGGGAAGGGGAGGATGGAGGGTGCAAAGTGGAGTCTCAAGGGACTAGAAGGGTCCATGATGCTTATTGATGCACCATGCACTCAAATGAGGAGGTTTAAGTCACAAGGAAGGCACACGGAATAGTTTTAGGGCTCAAGTGAGGCTTAATTTTCACTGTCGGTGCACCATGCGCTCAACTGGGGTGAGAGGATTAAACAAAGGCATAATTCAGGAGAACAAGGAGAGATTTTGGCTTGAGAATGTGTTGTACACCAAGAGGGAGAGAAGGTTTATCTTGGGAACAGGTCACATCCTTAATAGAAAAGGAGGGGCCAATTGAGGCTTAGGAGTGCGTTGTGCGCTCTTCTTTTCCTACTAGAAAAACTTGTAGAAACCAAAATTTGTTTAAGTCTGGGAGATGAAAAATGGAAAACACAATGAGTTTGGAATAAAATTGTGCGTCACACATAAAAAATCACTAGTAAAACTTATACATGACCCAATAGTAAGAAACATACAGCAAAATTAAAACTTACAAACACTCTCCAAGTATAATGGACAAAGTATGTGCGACTGCGACCAAAAAGTGTCGTTTTGTGAGTAAAAGTGTGCTAAGACTGTGAAGTGCATTGTGGATGTTCATGATTATGCGACAAAACTTAAGTAAGAGCAAGGTCACTTGAAACATATGAAATAACATGAAATGACACTCAGTGACCAAAAGAGACAATTAATATGATAGACGGTAGGCTTCAAAATTCAAATATAGAAACATTTTGGAGGGTGTTGTAGCAGTGGCAACACCTTCATATATGTGTAATTCCATGGATACGACTATTTTTTCTCTTACAACAACTAAGATAATCATTCTATTTATAAGGTATATAGATTTGGATTGATAATCATAATTTTTCCAAGCTCAATCTCAATTGAGAGACTCTTATAGTTTGGGGCAGTAGGTATCACATCATCAACACAATTATCTTGATCAGCTTCATTCATTATATAATTTAGGAGCTATAATGTTGGCCGAGTCACATATAGGGTATTGATGGTGAAGCTTCTTATAATATTATCCTATATCTCATCCTTAAAATAGAGATATTTTCCAACTGTGAGGAGTGGTTATAAACCATCGTCTTCTAGTTCAAATTCAACCCACAAAGTCCTTTTGTAGTTTATACTTGGTTTGGTAGGGGGATTAAGGAAAAGATTATTTTTATTGATTCCATTATAGATTGTAATTAAGCATAATATGCAACTGATAACCATGTCAATAGTGGCTAACCGCGGTCTCCCTAGGGTTAGGGAATGCCCTCCTAAGCTATTTTTGGACTAGAACACCAGGAAATCAATCGGGTACTCCCAAGAGTCTAGAGAGATGATAAAACCTTATATAATTCCTTCTAGTAATGTTTTAGATTGATCAATTACATTTAAGATGATGGGGGTCTGCATCGTATTGGTAAGTCCAATAAATTCTAAGGTTTCCTTGGTCATAACACTTATTACAACACCCAAGTTGACCAATGTGTTTGGAATAGTTGTTTTTTCCTATCTGGACAATTATTTTTGGATTCCTAGGGTCATCATATTTAGTAAGTGGGATTTTCCCATCATTAGTTCTGAAAAATTTCCGACAACGTGAATAGTGAGAGGATCCTTGGGTTTCCTACTAGGATTTTTAACACACAACTCTCTTATTGTTTTAGCATAAATTTAGACATCTTTGATTGCTTTCAATAGTGGAATCCTAACACACATTTTTTTCAATTCCTTCAAAAATTTAGATTGATGCTATGGAGTAGTCTTATTTATGGCCAGTCTCTTCGAATAGGGTGGGTTTGGAGCAATTCCAATATTAAAAACAATATAAACCTATATGGGAGTTTCAAAATGAATTTCAATGGTCCAATGTTCCTATAATAACTCTTGAATTGGGGCCGCTTCTTAGGGTGAACTTATTCTTCGTTCTCTATGATAATAGGGGAGGTCCCTAAATTTATTATTCTCCTCAATATTAAATGTACATTTTTGCATCTGACAGGGGAGATTCAATAATTGGGAAAAAAAGTGCTTCAACTTGTTGCACTTCCTTATTATTTGGATTCAGGGTAGGTTGCATTGGTAGTGGAGGTGGAAACAAATGGTTTCTTAGTGGCATATTGGAGGGAAGTTTTAGTTTTTGTTGATGTAAGAGTAATTCAATTTGTATAGGGAACTGTCCCCTTTCAAAAGAATCTCCCTTCCATCCTTGAGGCCATGAAAATATCTAATTTTGGTGAGAAGGAAACTATGGCCATGGCATGGGATATTGAATTGGGGGAGGATTAGGAAAATATCATGGGATTGTTGGGTATTGAATTGGTTGTGGGACCTGGGGAGAACTATACATGTTATTCTAGGTATTAAAAGGAAAGGATATATCTTGAGATTTACCTAGTGGATGAGCTTGCCATGGGTTCTTAGAGGAAATAATATATGTTGGCTGAGTCTTCTCGCTTGATCCTTAGAATATTATTTTTAATATAGGCATCAATGGGAAAAGTTTCATCAAGTGATCCTGCTCATATATGACACAAACTTCTACACTGTTAAGATGGAACTCCCTAAGGGGATTCTTATTTTTGCAATTGGAATAGAATACTAATAGTGTTTTTTCAACTTCAACCTATTTTTGTTTTCCCTACAAAACACCCAACTATTAAGATAAATAACTAAGGATATTGGTCTTTAGTTTTTTCAAACAAATTACCATTTTCTACTCTTTTTACTCCATTATTTATTTATCTCTATATCCTAGCAAATGCATCTCGTGTTAGGGTTATATTCCTTAATGACCCTCTTGAAATTGTTAGGTATAGAGTGACTATGTTGTCATAAGGTTCCTTTGATATATCTACTTTTCTCACGAGATTCAACATATATACACAATAACCTGTCATTCCCCAAATCGAGTTTGTCTTTATGATATCCTTTTCCAAATCACTATTTCTATACATTTGGAATTTATATTGGATGCATTCATTATAATCCTCTAAAATTTCTTCTTCCTTTTGAGATTTTTTGGAAATTTTCTCCTTTTGGTCTCTCATCCTGTAATAGTCTTGATATTTTCCCATATCATCCCAAGAGGATATGGATTCACCATTGAGGCTCATAAACTACCTTAACACGACACCCTGAAAAGTAGAAAGGAACAAATTCAAATTTTGGGCATATGAAGAGTAGTCATAGCTATGGTACAAAATGTCGAATTCGAAAAGGAAGGTGTCTAGATATTTGTTGGTCATGACATGGAAGTTTGGGAGAGATAAAAGGGGAATATACTTCATTGGAGCTTGTATGTGAATGTTCTTGCTGGGGAATTAAAAGGTGGTAATTATATCATATGTGTTTGCGTTTTCCATTTGTTCATCCATAAAAATTTGGAGGTTCCACCGAATTTATTCATGAACTTGTTGTCCCACAACAATGTTTCCTAGCTACAAAGGATCTCCTGATTGTTTATGAGGATGCCTTATAAAACTTCCTAAGTTTGGGACACACTTATCAAGAGGATACTTAGCCTCCAACCTTGAGTCTTGTTGTTCTGAAGTATGTATGTTTGTATACGCTTGGCATTCTGTCAAGTTTTGGTATTCCACCTTTGTTGTTCATGCAAATGTTTCTATGTGGGTATAATACTATTGTCTTGATCTTGGGATAAATTATTCACAAGATTATGTCCTTCAAAATTTAGGTCCCATGATATACAATTCATGAAATTCTATCCTCCAAATGTTTGTTCCCAAGATAGATGATCCATGAGATCATTTTACCTAGGAATTTAGTCTTGAGGTAGATGATTCTACTTCTGCCTTTGAAATTATCTCCTATATGATTTTTACTCATCCCAAATATTGATTTATTTTTCCTCCGTCCCACCTTCTTCCTGCGGGGTTAGTATTTTTGGAAGCACCATGTCTCTCTTCTTCTATATTCATGCATCCTACATATCTTGACTCTCTATCTTGTTTTAATGCATCTACAAAATAAAAAATGTCATTTTTACTATTATGCCTTTATAAAAACCCTGGAAATGATGCCAAAATTTTGGAGATTTAATTGTCTATTTAAAAAAATTCATTCGCTCAAAACATTAATTGTCAACTAGTGTATGCATTTTATTTCATGGTTATCATGAAAAATACATTTGCGGTCAAAGTTCCTGAAATTGCTTATCTCCAAATATGTAATCTCAACAAGAACATAACCCTTTTATATAAAATCAAAGATCAAATACTTGTTGTGAACTAAATCTTACTTTGCTTCAATGGAAACACTCTTCACATTGTTCTGGAATTGAAATTAGACTGTTGAAACCACACTTGCATGAATAACAATACTCTCCATAACCAAATCTTTCTCTTGCATTTATGAAGCATATCCACTCAAAACTAAAATTTCTCAATCATCACAACGATTCTGAAATAGCTCACCAAATCTCATTACTGAAATTGCATTAACAACACCAAGCTCGAGATGACATTTGAAAGCAGCAATCTATAACAATAACAACAATATGAACTGGTAGGAATATGTAATGACCATGATTGAATAAATATGAATCGTACTCATATAAACCTACTTTCCAATTAGTGTAAAGAGTAATAAATTAGTAGTAATAAATTAGAAGACAATCCATAATAATTAAACTGGTACTCGAAAATATTTATGGTAGTTTTAAAATGAAAACAATAATCGACAAACTACGTACAGAAAATAACTATGTAATACTGTAACCACAGAGACCTGCCTAGAGACGACCTTCCTCATATCGGGGAGTTGGAAAAATATCACTTGATACAATAACACAATATGTCTCATGATGAACACAAAATTGCTAGAACATTGCTAGGTGTAAGGAAAATGTATATGCAACTATCAATAACAAATAAGAACCAAACCCCTCTCGGGAGCAAGGAGATCCATTTTTAAAGGCTCCCTTTACATCTAAGATTGGAAATATGATAATTGAGATTAGTCTTGAGAATATTTCGATTCTCAATATGTTTGATAAAGTCTTAAACTAGAGATTTTGACAATCGATCGTAACATAAAAAAAAAATGTAAATGAAGTTTGTGCTAAAACAAAATGCCTAAATTGGCAGGATACCTAGAAGACTTGGAATGATTGTGACAATTGTGACTAGAGAAGCCATGTCATAAGAGAAAAGACAAGTCATCACTGCCATGAAAGACTACCTTGACCAACATCTTACACAAGTAACAACATGAGTGGCAACAACCTTTAGTGATAACATCGAGACTATTGGGAGTAACAACATAACTGAGTAACAACATACGAAATTGACATTGAAGCCACATTCTAAAATATTGGAATATCAACTTCCTATATTAGCTATTCATCCTCTAGGAATTTTGTCAACATATTTTCAATAAGTACATGAAAACAACTATTATCGTTCTGAAATTCAAGCAATACTTATTATATTAGTGATCTATAGGCTTAGTGTCCCCGATCCAAAAGTATAATATATTGGATAATAATGGATGAAAAGGATATGAATATCAAGAATAAAATGGGTAAACTGGTGAGAAAATGTGGTAAAAAGGATGTCATTTTCCTAACCCAACATTGCGAACTACATGGTATACCTAGTGGAGGGGGTCTATATCTAGACACCCTCATGATCCACTACTCTTTTGTTGTTGTCACCACTACCTTCACTCTTATTGAGCCCCCTATCACATACGATACATATTGACACATCGAAATTGATTTCATCATCTTTAAGGGTGGTTTTACAGGGGGCATCAGTCCTTCCTATCAACTCCATGGAGATGGGTTCCCCTTCCTATGTGAACTTCCCTCTTCTAATCGACTCAGATCTCCAACTCCCACTCTGTCATGAGACCTCTACCTATGGATACTTTCTCTCACTGTGATCCTTGTTGGGGGCTACCTCTCTTACTCCCTCCTCTATTCATGCATGCTTTCCATATTCAATTTTTTTCCCTACCATTCTACCACCTACAACCAACCTGGTTTCTTAAGTAGTTTCCTAACACTAGAAACATTTATTAGTGGTGGCTACCCTAATATTCCTACTACCTCCTTTCTCCACCTATAAGGGAAGAAACAAAAAAAAAAACAGAAAATGCATAAAAATTTAGGTTGAGGAATCAAGCTTGGTATTGGGGAAGGATGTTAAATTACATGATATCCAAAAAATGGAGGAGTCGCACATTCTACGAAGGTTAGAAAGTAAAATTATGTTAATGGAAATTCTCAAGGAATGGAAAAAAATAAATTTCTTATAGCCACTTGGATACATTCCATGTTGCATGATACTATTAAAAGGGTAGATGGGTTGGATCACACAATCAACTAAACATACCTAGAAGATCCTATAGGGACATTATCTCTAGGGATAAGAATTATTAGTAAAAAAATGGTCCATCGATTTAATGCTTGCTATGAAAAACTAACAATTATTCCTATCTAGGTGTAGTTTCCTTTCCTACATTTGATGTTTTGGCTGGAAAATGTATTCAAGGAAACTAGGAACACACACACACACACACACACACATACACACACACACACACTCTCTCTCTCTCTCTCTCTCTTTAATTATGGTGACCTATCTTTCCATAAAATAGAGTACATAGGCATGACCCATATTTTGGTGGGGTTAAACTTATCATATGGACTACCTAATACAATTTCTATAATATTTGTGAACCTTATTCATAGAAAAATAGTTTACTATGAGGGAATCCCATACAAATGTGGTTGATGCCATGTGCGTGGTCATTTGGAAAAATACTATTTACTTGGGGAAAAAAATGAAAATGGGTTTTAAAGGATGTTATTCTCTCTGTCACTCCTCCTCCAACTACATAGGAAAAAATAGCTCTATGATTAAATTGAAAAGGCTCTTGTCCTCAAGCGAAAATTTCTGATTTAGAGGATAAAAAGGAGATAACTCCCTCAACTAGTTTTTCGGATGACTCTTCCTCCTCAAGTATACCTTCATCTTCCTCAACCCCTATGTAATATTATTTTTCCTCATATTTTGTCTCTATTCTTTCTTTTGATTGAATTCCTCTCCTTAATTCTAAGGAGTATATACCATCCATTTCTAGTCTCTCCATTCCCATATCATCTCCCTTCTTTCCTAAATCCAAACCATTCCTTCTTTCTTACATCCTCCCCTTATCAAGTGTCTCCCTCCTCCAAGATTGGGGTATCATAGTCTTGACAGCTCCTCCTCTCCCTTACCCTCATTAAAACATGTGTTGTCTCTCAAACCCCTCACCTCCCCAAAACCCTAAAAATTATGATGAATTATATTTTGAAACTAGAAATGGTATATGTTTTCATGACGAAGGAGATTAAAATCCCTCTGGTAGAGGTTGGAAATATTTTCTGTCCTTGGAACAATGATAGGTGGTGAGCCCTGGTATTGCACCAAGAATGCTACAGCTCCCAGAGGCTACTCTACTTTAATTTATCAACCCACGGTTCGTAAAAACTTGGAGGTGATAGTGCTATATAAACAACAGATGCATTGTACTCATGTCATCCTCTTCTAAGTCCTATGAAAGGATGTTATTTATAGGGTTTCTGAATGAAGTCTGTCACAGTTCCAAATTTAGAACTAGGTCTACAAGTGATTCAAACTGATTACTATATCAGAAATCAAAGAACTATTCTACAACAATAAACTACATCTAGCTACTCTGCAATGGAAGAAATCTACAAATTAAGCTATGGCAAGAAATGGAAGCAAACTAGGAATCTTTCATGAAGTAAATTGTTGAATTGAAATTGTAGAAAGAAGACTAACCTAATCACACATTGCTGGAAAAAATGGATAAAAAAACTTTTTCTACTTCATGTTTTAACTATTTTCACTTACACATCTAATCATGCTTGTAAATGCACTGTTTTGCAGCAAGGAGGAGAAAGCATTAAGGTGGTTTAGGAAGGTCTTGAACTCATGGGTGCGAGGCTGAAGGTGTATGGGTGATTTTTTTAGGTCTGGATGAGGTGGATGATGGTTTCTAGGCTTAAGGAGAGGCCCACTGGTGTTGTTCAATGTGCTTCTAAAGGTTTTCTGTAGTGCTAAAGGAAAGTCCTGAATTGCTACAAGAAATAGTCTGACGGTAATCTGAGGCCAAAAATGGAGGAGAAAAGTGTAGGGGAGGTGGAATGAAGGTGTGTTTGGATGAATGGAGGGTTTCCAACCCCTTGGCCAATCTCAGAACCCATTTAGAAGCCTATCTTTGACTTCTAGGGTTGCTCATAGTATGAAGGTGAAAAATCTGAAAAACAAGGCTGGTGGCGATTTGATGGAAAGAAGGTTGATGATGGGTGAGAAATGAAGCTAAGGGTGCTGGTGAATTCATCCTTTGTTGTGCTACTTGAACTTGTAAGAAAACTACTTGTTCATGCGACAATCATTGGGAAATTCATGATGAAGGAAATGGAAAATATGAGTTGAATTTGGAAATAAAACGTAATATAGCATTCAAACAGAAATCTGACTCAGTATCCTAGACATGTTCATGACACTACAACAAACTAGCTATTATTTCCAAGGAATCATAAATTAAAGAGACAATTTGGCCTGTGGGGAAGGTCTGCACTCCTCAAATAAAATGAAAGAGATGAGAGAGGGAGGCTTGACACACATATTTCTAAGTTTATAAGTTATTCTACCAACATTTTTTCAAGTTTAACTACAACAAAAGGCAAATGGAAGCAAGCTAAAAACATTGAATTGAAATGTAAGAAAACTATCTAAAACCTCATAAAGAAAACTAGCTAGAATGACATAAAAATAAGGATGAATAGATAAGAGAGACTAAGGCCAATGGATTGGGCCCTAACCCACAAACCTAGCCCTCTGAAACTAAATCAGTGAAGGAAAATATTTATGCTCATCTTATTGCAGAAAATAGTCTCATTAAATAACCATAAAAGTCTCAAAAACCTATTACAAGAGCTAAGAGTCTATTAGCTTCCTTCAAAGTTCAAATCCTAATGAGCTCTTTCTCAACCCTATTTAACCTAGAGGGTAGCTACCAACAACTCCCTAAAAATTAGGTGATGTGTCCTCTTTGAATGAAAGATTAGTGGAGATTTAGTATGCACTTGATCTCCCACTTGCTTGGTTGCCTTTGATTTCTAGTTGTTGGAGGGAATCTCGAGGATCCCTTGGCTACCTTTGGTAGTTAAGGAGGCAGGAAATACCCCTATAATCTCTCCTTTATGTCTACTCCAAGCTTTAATTGAAAAATCTTCATCAAAAGTGCAATATCATCATGATTATCCTGCATTTAACCCATGTTAGGCATTCGAAGTATGACAAACCTTAATAACCATATACACTAGCAACATAAGACCATAATATAATTAAATATGAGAAAAAGAGACTTAATATGGTTAAAAAAGTGACAAGTAACCCCTCCAATTATACCTAATGATGGATCTCATCATCACCCCCTACCAAATGGTTGTTGATCCTCTGAGAAAATTAGTCCTCCTGCATTTCTTAAAAAGCTTTAATGGACCCTCTGACTTCCCAAGGAAGAAGTGTGGGAGTCCCTCCAGGAGGGTAAAAGCCATCATTCTTTTCTACTTACTCCCATTCTCCGTTATTCTCATCTTGGTCTTTTCCATCACTCAATCCCAACAACAAGGGTGGACTGAGTTTCAAACCAAGCCACTGAATCTTCCTGGCCTGTATGGCCCTCTTGTATAATGGTTATGTTTCTAGGGAACCTCTCAATTTCTCTGGTGTGGTATTCCATATTTCTAAGACTGTGAGGGAGGCTATTCCATCACCTTTGACTATCCGTTATGCATTCATCTCCCAACAACCTAGAAACATCATCAAAATGAGCCATGGCTTGAGCTTGTGTGTTGAGGTACTTTTTTACAAGTGCAACATCCTTTTCTATCTTGAGAAGGTTTTTGATGATTCCCCTATGGCTGAATAGTTATGCCTCTAATGTGTGGGGGCTCCCCGTTTTCTGTCCTCATGACCTTGCTTACTTCTTGTGCTCTAGATTCCTCATTAACCATCCAAGAGGCTAATTCCATTAACTGCATGTCTCCCATTGTAAGATTAGGGTCCCAAATATTCAAGTTTATTAACACAAGACTGTGCATGAGGAATTCGTCCATTTTTACCTTGTCTGCCATACTTGATTAGTTGCAAAAGTCAATGAATTGTCTTCAGTTCTAAAAGGATAAGGATCCATGAGAGGTTAGCATTCTGATTTGAAATAGGAGCCATTGCTCCTTGAGGTAGACTGTATAGGAATATGATGGGTATCTATGTTGGATGGCCTCCATGCACAAATTTGCCGTGGTGGCCATTTGTTTGTATTTTATCTGAAGCTGATCCTTCAATCTTGCATTCTTTATTTGGGCCTTCTGAAGCTTCTCTTTCAACATGGATTCTCTGAGCCTAGCATCAGAAAAATAATTTCCCAACTCAGTCACTTTTTCCTCCGTTTCCTCTATGTCATGCACACCTTTGGTTGTAGAAATATTCATCCAATGATGAGTGCATGTCCTCTCCTCTTCCAACTGATAGAATAAAGGTACTATAAAATTCTGAGGATTCAATATTCCCACTTCAATAAATGTAGTGGGAGCTGAGATTTGGCTAAGGGCTGGGGTGCGACACTACTGATACATCTTTTAGGATAGGTTTTTGTGAGATAGGCTCCTCCTTGTCATATTTATCTTCCCCCCCTTTTGCATCTTCCCCCTCATCTTGCGCCTTTTCCTCAACTTCTTGGGCCTCTTTCCCATCCATGGTTGTCTTTTCTCCCTCAACCAAGGTTTATTTCTCTGATTCTTGGTTTGTTGGAGTTTCCTGTAGCAAAGACAAAGTTGGAACTGTAGCAAACTCTGTTTTTCCTTTTGAAAACCCTTTCTTGCTTGTTTTTCCCTTTTTTCTATCTTTTGAGGGTCTGTGGGTGTTGCTAGATCTGTATGGGATGCAGACCTTGCTGAATGTATTCTTAGTGTACATCATAGGGGTCCTCATATGCGAGGTTACCTCTTGAACCTTTCCTTCTTCTATCCTTATTTCATCATCTTTCTTGGGTGACTCCTCAATGGCAATAGGGCTTTTAGTTGGAGTTTGTGGTTTCCATTTCCTCATCCTTTGGATCTTCCTAGTCCTGAAATACATGGATGTTTGTATCTTCCTCTTTTTTTTCACTGATGTGCTCAAAGTGGCTAGAGTAGCAACCACTTCTTGATATGTTATGTCTGGTGATATGCTGGTGTTTAGAGGAGAGGTATCACTACCTAGCATAAGGTCCAATATTTCCTTCTCCTCTGTATTTTCTTCCTTATTCGCCTCAGTCTATTCCTTCTCTATTTCTAATTCTCTGTGTTTTCTTCTTCAACATCCATCTCTTATTTTTCTTCCTCATCTTCAGCCTCCTCCTCTTCTTCTTCTACCTCCTTCTCTCTAATACTAAAGGCATAGGTTTGTCCTGTTTGGGTGGCTATGAAGGCTTACCTATCCATGTATATGAATGAGGACCAAGATACAGGGAGGTTTAATCTTCTCAGCGAATTAATAACTATCAGTTTTATAAGGCCATGATGAGCCAAATGCTGGTATTTCATTTCCCTCACATTTTTTCTCATGTGTGTTATTGAGTTCAAGGGGAAATGAGGGATGCTCAATATTTGTGCTAAAGGGAGTTCTCCTTGAAACCTAAGCTCATTCAACAACCTAAAATGGCATCCATAGACTACACTAAGTCTTCCTTCACAGGAAATTAATTTCATGATATGGAAGGCTACTTCATCCTATTGGCATGGAAGGCTTTCTCTCCTCACTCCATTCTTGTCCTCATTGTATTCTTCATCTGGTAGAAAGAAGCTTTTCTTAGTTGCAGTGCTTAGCATCCTTTCTTTAACCCAATTAAATACTAAGGCAAAAGTGGTGACTCTGCTGATTAGTTCAGGTGAAAGTGTGATGGCTAGGCCCCTAACCACAATGGTGGCTCTCTCCTTTGAGTGTGATTGTAGAGCCACTGCAAAATCTCAAGCTATCTCCTAATCAAAAACCTTCAGAAGCTCAAAGAAAACTAGCCATTGGTCATTTTTGAAAATCTCCATTACTTGAGGATGTTGTCTTATTCTTTTAATATCAGTGGGCTCCCTTCTATTAAATCCTCCTCCCATTTTTATGGATATTATAGGAAGGTGGTAAGATGGTTTTATGTTTGAGAGTGACTTGTGAAAAGGTCTTAGAGATTATGGTCTCAAACAATTAAAATTTTCACTTTAATTCCTAAATTATAACTGACTGTGTGTAAATTTCATGGAGAAATTTCAATTCTAGAGGGTGGAAACCACTTACCTCTGTCCTCTAGTGTTTTTTTTGGGAGATGGTGGATTTAGGAGGTAATTTCACCCAAAGGTGACTCTGTTTTGCCCTATGTATCCTTGCTAATATTCCCGTGTAGTTGCTTGTAGCACTTCACTATTTCCTGTAGCACGATGGTGCATGCAAGCTCAGGCTCGATGATCCTCTCTCTAATGGCTCCTATGGCTTATTTTGTTCCCACTTCTCTTGAAATTCTCAACGAAGTTAGTTTAACCAAATTTTGAGCGGGGTGCTGAATCGTACTTAGCATGAGTTTTTCTCTTTGAGACCGTTGGTCCCACTCCAGTTAATGATTTCCCCAACCTCGTAATCACCTCATCATCCTTTTTCACTCCCTCTTGACTGATTTGAATTGCCTAGGTGGCATGTACCTTTTACTTATCATTCAGTTTAAGTTTACGAATGTGGCCAAGTTAACTTGCCACCTTTTTTTGCCTGTTAAGTCTCTAAACCTCGACATTGAACTATTTTGATCATTATGAGTGCATAGCGAGAGGTGAAGGGCCATACCTGAGCCTACATGGTGCTGGTGTGTTACAGAATGATCTAGTGCAAGGAGCTGGAGTTTGTGGTTGCAGACATGATCTTTCTCATGTTGTATTTTTATTTTTTTGATTATTTTTTGAGTGAGCTGCTTAACCTTGTATTTATTTTTTCTTCTTGAAGGTGTTGCATGGAGGTCCTCAGGTGCCTTGGCTAGTGTGCTTTCTCTCTTGGAGCATGTTGGTGGTCCTTTGAAGCCATCTTCCTCAGCTTATCTTCATCTTTTGTCCTTGTTGTGCCATACACATAATTTTTACAGGAAACTTTCCAACTTTCTGTAGCAACCTTATTTCCGCTTCTTGGGGCTTCAACTTGCTTATAAATAAAGGGAAATGGTTTATGAAGGTTATTAATGGAGTCATGGAATGAGTGGAGTGGTGGATAGGTAAGGGGAGAGGTCTCATGCCAAGTTATAGATGATCTAATTGCTAATGGCACAACATAGGGTTTAGAGAGTGAATCCTTGTGCATGGAGTGAAATGAAGGGTTAGGAGTGGTAGGTATAGGAAACAAATTAATTATCATGGTATCCTTGAAGTTTATAAATATTTGAGAGAGATCATTTCCTCATAAATAAGTTTCCTATAGAATTTATAGGAGTTTCATGTAGTGCTACAGGAATCCTGTAGCTGTTAGAATTTCTCTTTTTTTTCTTTTTTTTTGAAGCCAAGTGGGCTGCCTCCATAGTGGTTTTCAACCCACAAACCTGCCTTGGGCACCTACAGGAAATTTTCACCCAGGGATATTTTATTTTTTGTCTTTTTTGCTCTAGGATTTCCTCATGGAAGTTTTCAACCCCGGAGTTGGCCTTGGGCACCTCACAGAGGTTTTCACCATGCCTCTTTATTTTTCTTTATTTTTATTTTTTCTAGGAGGGGGAGGCACTGGAAACTATGGAGTCTCCCATGACATACACCTCCTTGTTTATGGAATTTATAAATTCAACCCTAGACAGGGGATTTTTGTAACCTTTAAGCCTGTAACCATTGACAAGTAGGGGAATCCCCTCCTCATCTGTGGTTCTGATATGAACTGTGCCATTATTATAACATTTTTCCACTTTGTAGGTCCCAACCATCTTGTCATCAATTTGCCTTTGAAATCCTTGAAACTTGAGTCGTACAGCAACGCAAAATCTCCTTCTTGAAAGGTATTCTCCTTAATGTGCTTGTCATGCCATACCTTCCTTTGCAGCTGAATCACTTCTATTTGAAGGAGTGCTTGCATACTAAACACATCCAATCCATTTAATTGCAACAAACTCTCTTGTTGAGCCTTTGATATATCCAGGTCTAAATCAGCTTCCATCCTTAAGGTGCTGAACTCAAATTCAATTGAAAGCAGAGATTTGTTCCCATAAACCAAGTCAAAAGGAGTGAACCAAGTTTTTGTTTTCCAAGTAGTGTTATAGGCCCAAGTAGCTTCCACCAATATGTCTGCCCAATATTTTCTGCTATTGCTCACAACCTTGGTTAGGATATTCTCCAAGGCTCTATTGGTCACTTCCACTTGGCCATTTTCTTGAGGGTGGTAGGAAATGGAAGTCTTATGCCTTATCTCGTGTCTCCTCAGAATATTCTCAATGAGATGAGATGTGAATTACCCCCTTATCAATGACTACCTCTTTGGCATATCCAAATTTGTAGAACACATTCTCTCTCAGAAATTTTGCTAGCTTCTCCTCGGTTGCTACCTTTACAACTTTTGTTTTAGCCCACTTTGTTAGGTAGTTAGTGCAGACTATGATATACTTTTTCTGACTAGATGGTGGATCAATGGGTCAAATGAATTCCATTCCCCACTTGTCAAATGGCTCTAGAGCCACTTGAGGGTGCAAAGGAATCTCATCCCTCTGTGTAGGTTTCCCCATCCTTTGGGGCTGGTAACACCTGCTAATGTATCTTTTGGCATCTTGGTGAAGGGTAGGCCAATAGTAACCTGCCTGCAAAGCTTTGAAGGTTGTCCTTTTTGTAGAAAAGTGACCTCGACAAGGGATATCATGACATGCAGAGGTGATGTCAAAAAATTCTTCCCCCCTCACACATCTTCTAAGAATTTGGTCAGAGCCTAGCTTGAAGATATTTCCCCCAATCCAGGTGAAAGGGGCACTTTTTCGGATGATCTTGCTCTTCTCCTTGGATGAGAGGTTTGGAGGGAAATTTTTAGCAACCAAGTAGTTAGCTCTGTCAGCAAACCATGGAGATAGTGCTGAGATAGAAAATAAGTGTTCATTTGGGAGCTGTTCATCCACCATTCCTTGTTCATCTACAGTTAGAGCTAACCTGGATTAAAAAAATCTGCAACAACATTCTCCTTTCCAGGTTTATCGACAATGGTTAGGTCAAACTGTTGTGATAGTAACAACCATCTAATTATTCTAGCATTAACATTAGGTTTTTTCATTAAATATTTGATGGCTGCATGGTTATTGTGTACAAAGGTCTGATAACCATTGATATAATGTACACATTTATTTAAAGCATGGAAATTGGATAACATTTCCTTATTTGTGATAGTATAATTGAGTTCAGCCTTGGAAAAGTTATTATTAATGAAATAGATTGCATAAGGTAATTTGTCTTCTAACTGCCCCAAGGCTGCCCCCACAACTTTGTTTGATGCATCTATGTGGATATGGAAAGGCAGAGTCCAATTTGGATCTCAGAGAATGGGGGTAGTATTTAAATTTCCCTTAATGAGCTCAAAATATTCTTGATAGAGATTGGATCAAGTAAACTTAGAATTTTTGGACAAAAAACCAAATAGTGGCAAAGAAAACTTGCTGAAATATTTGATAAATTTTTTATAGTATATATCTAAACCTATGAAATTCTTGACATATTTTTGATTTTGTGGAGCATGTACCCTTTTGATGATGGTGATTTTTTCAGGTCCACCTGTGTTCCTGCTTGGGAGATTGAGTGTCCCAATACTACTCCTGCTCTTTTCAAGAATTCACACTTTTCTGGGCCGAGGGAGAGACACATCTCAATGCATATCCTCAACACTTTTACCAAATTGGAGAGAGCTTCTTGGAAGTCATCCCCATAGGGTGTGAAATCATCCATGCAGATTTCAACTAAGTCATGGAATAGCTCAGAGAAAATTCTCAAGACATCTCTTTGGAAGGTAGTTGGTCCATTGCACAACCCAAACGGTAGGATTCTGTAAGCGAAGGTACCCCAAGGACATGTGAAAGTAGTCTTGTCCTTGTCTTCGAGGCTAATTTGGATCTGGTTATACCCCCTGAACCCATCTAAGAAAGAAGAGAACTTCTTTCCTACAAGGCCATCGAGGACCTGATCTACAAAGGGAAAAGGGAAATGGTCCTTCTTGGTGGCTTTGTTGAGTTCCCAATAATCAACACTGATTCACTATTTTCCATTCTTATTCTAGACTAGGATAAGAGGAGATACCCATACATTGTCTGATATAGGGTAAATGAAATCTGCATCCAAAAATTTATGCAGTTATTCCTTGAGTATGTCTTTTAGAGTTGGGTTCATACACGTTTGGAGTTGGCGCACATGCTTGCATCCTCCTTGAATGTAAATACAATGTCTGCACACCGAGTGATGAACCCATTTCATGTCCTTGTAGTCCCAAGAAAATTCATTTAGGTTTTCTTTCAAAAGCTGCCATAACTGCTCTTCTTCTCTAACTGAGAGGTTTGAGTTAATTTTCAGAGATTTGGTTGGGCCAAATTCCATAGCCTTGGTGGTTTTAGTGGTTTAATAAACTGAGTGCAGTTCCATCCAAGGGTGGCTTTTAGATTCTTTGACTAGGTTTTCAAGCGGGCTGTCAGTGGGGGACTGGTTTTGAATGAATCAATCGATGAGTTCATCTTCATCAAGATGCCCCCCTCTAAGAACAACATCGATGGTACAAATGGGGTAGGGTGTAGTGTTGTATACTTCATCTTCTTCTTCATCCTCCAACCATATAGGTAGGTCATGGTCAATGGAAGGTTGGGCTGGAGGATCTAATATCAGTTGTTTAGACAAGGGCCCATTCTTAATATTTATGTTTCTTTCCTGACAACTAATATAAGCATTGGTAGTCGCTAGCCAAGGTTTCCCTAGAATGAGAGGACATCCATTAAACTTGGTTTTTGGATGGAGACCCAATAAATATGTAAGATACTCCCAAGAGTCAATTGCAACCATAACATCTTTAACAATTCCTTCCGGAGTTACTGTGGAACGATCTACAACTTGCAGAACCATTATGGTTTTCCTCAAATTCCCTTGGAGGTTGAGTTTAAGCATAGTTTCCTTGGTCATTACATTGATGGTAGCCCCAAGATCAATCAGAGTGTTGGGGACTATGACACCATCTATCTGCACATCTACAACTGGACTACCAGGGTCCAGGTACTATGCGAAGATCACCCTTCTCAACATTAAGTCAGACAACTGTTCTACTGCATTGATGGTGGGGGTATATTTATTTTTTCTCCCAGTTTTATTGAAGCATTTTTCCTTGACAAGCCTATTGTAAATAGGGACATCCTTAATGACCTGGAGAAGGGATAGTTTTACACACAATTTTTTTTCAGTTCTCCCAGAATTTCAGTCTGTTATGGGGTGTGCTGACTGGAGTGGATCAAGCGCTCAGGAAAAGGAGGTTTTTGGATTTGAGTGTTCCTCCTCAACCTCTACATGTGGAGATGGAGGGTGGTTGCCTAGGAGTACTCTTCCTGACCTGAGATTATTCTCTTGTATCTCCACAACATAAGTTGGATAGGATGTCTCTCCACTCTAAAATTGATGTGCCTATCTGTTTTTAAGGTTTGGATTGGGCTATGCAGGCATCTGTGGCATCTTGGGTGGACCAACATGAGTAAGCTGAGGTTGAGGTTGGGGTGGAGGCATTAGCGCAGCTGGTTGATTATGTTGAGGCCTCCACCCTTGGGATGGGTTGTTCAATTGAGGTTGTTAAGGAACATACTGCTGAAATGGTTGGTTCACAGGCTGAGGATGATATGGAGGGTTTTAAGGCCAAGTAAGAGGTGTAGGTCAGGATGGAGGAGTTGGGGTGTACCAAGATTGCATAGGTGCATTATGATTTTTGTGATAGTAGGAATAAGGTGCACTTTGCATACCCTGCTGATATGACTGAGGGCCTTGAGGCCTTCTCTGGTTGATGATATAGAGTTTCTCTGGTCCCAATTCCCCACCTTGATTTACAAATTTGAGTCCAGGTAAGGAGGGACACTTATCTATGGCATGATTCTCCTCACAGACAAAGCAAACCTCTATGACATTTAATGGACATTAATTTTGAGGGTGTTTTCTAGTACATCTAGGGAAGATTATAGCCAAGGCTCATTCTGATTCCTCTTGATATGAATTGTGTAAATTTGAAATGAAAAATGTGTGCATCATATCACTCTTGAAGTCCTCCAACATATTTCCAATCTCATGCTTGATGGAGGTGGAAGAGTAAGGGGTATTGGTCATACTTTGGCTAACTCTGCCTTTCTTCCTAACTGCCCTAGAATGGTTCCTGAAGACATTTTTGATGGTCTCATAAGGCATCTGGTAGATATATCCTCCTGATAAAATATTAAGCCTTTATATCACCTCCTCCTTGATCCCTTAGAGAAGTACTAGTTTAAGTGATTTGGAATCAAGGGTACAATTGGCTCTTTTATAGTTTAACTGGAACCTCTCTTCATAGTCCTCTAGGGATTCATTAGGCCCTAGAGTCATCTTTTATATTTCCTCTTTGGTTTCCTTGGACCTGCAGTAGTCCTTGTACCTTTTGTTGAAGGCCTCTTTCATATCCGCCCAGGTAGTGATAATATTCCTAGGTAGACCCATGAACCAACACAAGGTTGCATCCTTAAGGGTAGATGGGAATAGCTTCATCTTTTGATCACCTGAGGCATAGTCACAGGTCCTACAAACAACATCAAATTAAAACATGAATTTTTCAAGGTCCTCAGAGGTAAGTCCATGGAAATGTGGAAGGGTTTGTGGGCTGATGTTCTTCATTTTAGTTTCCCCATCTGCCTCTCTAATGGGAATGACTCCCTGGGCTTCTGTTTCAGCCATGGATTGAATAGGTGAAGCAGGTTCCTCTGGTGAAACAAGTTATTATTATTCCCCAATAGGTTCTTCAAAATTTTCAAAAGGCTCACCTATGGTGTGTTCAACCTCACAGTCACTAAAGAAGAGTGAAGGGTGACTATTTGGGGATGTGGGGGTTTTTGGTAAAAATTTTCCTTCAGTATCCCTACTCCTACGAGGCATGAAAATCAGTTTTTTTTTTTTTGATATGTAAAAGTAAAGAATAACATAATTCTAAAACACAATCAAAGCATCTACTAGACACCTCCTCGACAACGACGCCAAAAAGTGGTGAGCCCTAGTATTGCACCAAGAATGCTGCAACTCCCAGAGGCTACTGTACTTTAATTTATCAACCCGAGGTTGATACAAACTTGGAGGTGATAGTGCTATATACATAATAGACACATTCTACTCATGTAATCCTCTTCTAAGTCCTACGAAAGGGTGTTATTACTAGGGTTTCTGAATGAAGTCTGTCACACTTCCAAATTTAGACCTAGGGCTACAAGTGATTCAAAGACATTACTATATCAACATTCATAGAACTATTCTACAACAATAAATTACATCTAGCTACTTTGCAATGGAAGAAATCTACAAATTAAGCTATGGCAAGAAATGGAAGCAAACTAGACATCTTTCATGAAGTAAATTGTTGAATTGAAATTGCAGAAAGAAGAATAACCTAATCACACATTGCTGGGACAAATTGCTAAAAACACACTGTCTACTTCATGTTTTAACTATCATGCTTTTACTCATGCATCTAATCATGACCTAATTATGCTTGTAAATGCATTGTTTTTTAATAACGAGGAGAAAGATATAAGGTGGTTTAGGAAGGTCTGAATGAGGTGGATGATGGTTTTTGGGCTTAAGGAGAGGCCCACTGGTGTTGTTACAGGTGTTGCTACAGGTTTCCTGTAGTGCTATAGGAAAGTCCTAAATTTCTACAGGAAACAGTCTGAGGGAAATTCGAGGCCAAAAATGGTGGAGAAAAGCATAGGGGAGGTGAAATGAAGGTGTGTTTGGATGAATGGAGGGTGGCCAACCCCTTGGCCAAGCTCAAAACCTCTTGAGAACCTTGTGTTACACTTCTAGGGTTGCTCATGGTGTGAAGGTAAAAAATATGAAAAACAGTGTTGATGGCGATTTGATGGAAAGAAGGTTGATGATGGGTGAGAAATGAAGCTAAGGGTGCTGGTGAAGTCATCCTTTGTTGTGCTACTTGAACCTGCAAGCACACTACCTGTTCATGCAACAAACATTAGAAAATTAATGATGAAGGGAATGGAAAATATGAGTTGAATTTTGGAATCAAAACTACTTTAGCCTTCAAAAATAAATCTAACTTAATATCCTAGACATGTTCATGACAATACATCAACCTAACTATTATTTCCAAGGAATCATAAACTAAAGAGAAAATTTGGCCTGTGGGGAAGGTCTGCCCTCCTCAAGCTCCTTGAAAGAGATGAGAGAGGGAGACTTGACACAAAACTTTCTGAGTTTATCAATTATTCTACCAACATTTATGCAAGCTTAAATACAACAAAATAAAAATGGAAGAAAACTAAAAACAATGAATTGAAATGTAAGCAAACTAGTTAAAAACTCATAAAGAAAACTAGCTACAATGACATAAAAATAAACATGAATACAAAAGAGAGACCAAGGCCAATGGGTTAGGCCCTAACACACAAGCCTAGCCCTCTGAAACTAAATCAGTGAAGGACAATCTGTATACTCATCTTATTGCAGAAAATAGTCTCATTACATAATCAAAAAAGTCTTAAAAACCTATTACAAGAGCTAAGAGTCTATTAGCTTCCTTCAAAGTTTGAATGCTAATGAGCTCTTGATTAGCCCTATTTAGCCTAGAGGGTATCTACCAAAAACTCCCTAAAAAGTACGTGATGTTTCCTCTTTAACTGCAAGAGAAGTGGAGCTTTGGTGCACTTGATCTCCCACTTGCTTGGTTGCCTTTGATTTCAAGCTGTTGGAGGGAATCTTGAGGATCCATTGGCTTCCTTTGGGAGTTAAGGAAGTGGGAAATCCCCCTAGAATCTATCCTTTATGTATACTCCGAGCTTTAATTGCAAAATATTCATCAAAAGTTCAATATCTTCATGATTATCCTACATCTAACTCATGTTAGGCATTCGAAGTATGGCAAGCCTTAATCACCATATACACTAGCAACATAAGACCATAATATAATTAAATGGGAGAAAGAGAGACTTAATAAGGCTAATCATGTGATAATTAACCCCTACAATTATACCTAATGATGGAGCTCATAAATAGGTAAACTCTAAAATTAACTCAGGAAAATATAAATCCATTCTCAAGGCCCTTAGATAATCAACCCCACAAAAGGTTATGAAATGAAAATTATATCCTGAAATTGTAGGGGGCTAGCCAACTTGTCTAAAAACTAGCAATTAAGAGATTGGTTGAAGTGCATTATCCAAAAAATACTTTTCTGCAAGAGAAAGCGATGGAAGGAGAAAAAGAGGTAATCATCCTTAGGAAAACCCTCTTACATTGGAACTTCTTAGCTACATATGCATCCTAAATATCGGGTGGAGTTATTATGGGATGGCATGAACACAGTGTGTGGGTAACTACATAAAGTTCAATTTGATTTGGAATTTCACTAGATATACACTCTAAGTATAAAGACATTTATTTTATATACCACAATATCTATGGGCCTTATCCATGAAATATTTATGGTCAAAGCTCTTCAAACTTCCCTCTATTGAATCCCACATAACTATTTTGGGAAGGAACCTAATTTATCTATGTGGGAATATGAAATATGGGGCTCCTAAAATCTCTTATATCGTCTCCCTTAATTTTTCATATAATATCTTGAATAAGATGGGATCATTGACATTCTCCCTCCAAAAATCATGCCCACCTATAACAACAATAGATATGGATTTGCATAAATTACGGAGTGCTTGGATCACCTCCTAATTTCAAAGGCCCTACTAGATTCCAACCTTCGTATGCATCAATGGGTCTCTATGGGAGGTTATTTTAATCACAAATCCATGCTTCTTGAAATTGAATACCCTTCCCTAAAGCCTCCAATTCCCTTCAAAATATACCCACACTAGTTTGGATACCCCTCTCTCCATGAAACCATCAAACTGGCTAGTGTCATTTCTTCCCTATTTCAGTTGAATCCCTTCCATACAATTCCAAAAAAAACTATAATTGTTAAAAAAAATCATCTCTCGGTGGGAAAAAAATAAAGGGAGAACGATCCTAAAACTCTGGTTGACATTGAAATTCAATCTAGGCTAAAATAAACCTTTGATCAAGGTACAACTAGGAAAGGACTAATTGATGAAAGGGAGACTATCCATGCCCTAGAAGTTAAGAGAAGGAAACTAATTTGGGACAATGAAAAATACTAGAGAATGAAGAGAAAATCCCTTTGGTTATAGGCTAAAGATTAAAACACCAAATTATTTCATAAAATTTCTAATCACATAAATACCATAAATACTATATGGGAAATAAAAAATATTGATGGAAAAATTACTTCCACTTTCTAAGATATATCATCAAAGAGCTGCAAATACTTCAAAGAGATATTCCATTAAGACAATAGAGCAACTATTGGTCAAATCACAAAAGTGGTAGGGCTCTTTCCTAGCTTTATAAAGCAAGAAGGAAATGACACACTAATGTCTAAGGTTTCAAAGAATGAACTATAAAATGTTTCTCTATAATTTCCAGAAGGGGAAAAGTCAAATCCTGGATGGTCTCCCCATTGAATTATATATTGAATGCTATGACTTCCTTATCAAATATTCACTAAAATTTATTGAATACTACTAATCCTCATGAAAAATCCTTGCCCCTTTAAAACCTACTTTTATTGAAATCATTCAAAAAGATGATAACCCCAACACCTTTGGTATTTTTAGGCCCATCTTCTTGTGTAACTCCATTTACAATATCATATCTAAATTAATTACCCTTTGACTAAAAAAATTCTCTCTAAATATATTTCTCCAAAGTAATTCAGTTTCTTGGAAGGATTCCAAATCCATGAAGCTATAGGACACTCAAGAGGGCTTATAGTCAATCCATACTAGTCGTCAAAAAACATTATTATATAAAGTGGATCTCTCAAAATCATTTTATAGGGTAATCTATATATACATTAGACTTCTCTTGATTCACCTTGGTTTCTACCATTATTTTGTCTCCTGGGTGCTAAATTGTAGCAGATCTTCTTCATTAGCCCTCCCAATAAATGAGGTAGCTTCACCCTTATTCAATGTGGAAATGAGTCTTTGATAGAGGTTCCCTCTATTCCCCCTTCTATTCCTACTAATAATATAAGGTCTTAGTAGGCTCATTGCATATGCAAAACACAAAGGTTGCTACCGAGGAATTTCTATCAATAAATGTTGCTCTCTATCACATTTAATATTTGTGGATGAAATTCTATTATTCTCACATGGAAATTTGGGTCATTTGTAATCTGTGAAGGAGCACTTTCTTCGAGTACACTGGATAAATCTTTCAAATATTCATTATTTTGGTGCAAAATATTTTAAGGGAAAAACTCGTAGCTAGAGAATCTCTTCTCTACTCAGGTGATATAGATAAATCTCTAAATTACGGGCTCAAATAACTGGGGTTAGTTCTAAAGCTCAATCACTACATAAAATATGACTAGAACTAGTGTTGGCTTTATGGGGCCCTGACCTAGGTTCAGATAGTCTGCGTTGTCCAACAAAACCCACTATTTCCATCCCTTTTGGCAATGATCTACTTGCGTAGACAAAAGTCTCACTTGAGGCAATATTGGGGGATGCTAGAACTAGGTTTCCGCATCCATAGGGATAGAGGAAAATGGCTCTAGGGGTTTTCCTTATTATCAGAGCTTTGCAGGTTAGATCTATCAATAGGACCAACGTTGTTCAACACAATTGTTGAACTTACTTAAATACTATGTTATCTTACTTAATTAAGCCTTAACTACAGTAAATAAATATAAAAAATACTACGCTATTCAGATAGAAAATAAATCCCTAACTTAGCACATTCATTCATGAAAATTAAGCAAAAGACAACCACATCGATATAACTCAGAAATTCTTAATGATTCATTCATTAACATCCATATCTATCTCATACAATCTCTTTCTACCCCGCACACACAACTGCAGTATTTCCTAAGGTCTCCGTGCACACAACTGTAGGAGCCTTTTCCTCTAACCCAAACCATAGAGTCTAACTCAGTCTTACATCAAAATTCATTGAATATCATCAATCATAAGCCTATCCTGCCTATCCTAGCTAGACTCCTTATATAGATTTAGTTTTTACAATACCATGGTCCAAAACCATGGGAGGAGTCCAACTTTCATAAAGAATCCCATCCCGTTACATAATTAAGGGGCTTTGACCCAACCCAAAGCCCCTAATACCAAAAATATACTTCGCGCTCCACATCTCGATCTGCGAAGTCTTTACTTTGCGGGGAATCTAGGCTCCAACAGGCCCCCAAAACAAAGTTGTGACTCGCCCCGAGTCACAATGGGGTGCACCATCGATATTCTCTCTGATGTCGCTAAAGGAATCCTTCAATGTAGGAACTGTATTAGTGCAATGCTTTGTAACATTTCTGTCTTTGCTTAACTGGATCCACACTCTCCTGAAACTCGCTCGCTTGATGCACACTCCCTTGATTGACACCTACAATATCTGCAACCCATTTATAGTCTAATGCTCTTGACCAACTGTGTGGTGCATCAAGACTCTACACCAACCATATAGTCATTGCGAACCACCATGGACGGAGTCATACCTGTACAATTTTAATGTACTACCATTGATTCAAATAGGGATTAATTCCCCATTCAGATTGGCGAGCTTGACCGTGCCTCAGTTTTTCACTTCTCGGACAATATACGGGCCTAACCAATGCATTTTCATCTTCCCCAGGAACTTCAAAAACTTGTTGTCGTACACTAGAACTAGGTCGCCATGTTTGAACATATTTTTCTTAATATGTCAATCATGCCATGCCTTCTCTCTTTCCTTCTGAACTTGATGATGAAATCCTGTTGGCTTGAGGGGTCTTGACCCAGGTTCGGAGGTTAAGGTTTTCCAACAAACCCCTATACTACTGGCCCTTTCGGCAATGACCTACTTTCGCAGGCCAAGGTCTCACTCGAAGTAGTATGGGAGGGTGTTGGAACCAGGTTTCTGCACCTTGGGAGAGAGTAGGTAATTTAAGGCAGATCTATGTTGCAGCTTATTAGGTTCGCACCGAATGAGTCTATTCGTAGCTATTTTAGTAGTGTAATCAACACATAACCATAACAAAGCTATTATCATCAATAGATCTAATCAATACATTCACATCCACATGCACATCAGCGAATACCATCATAGAATGTTATAATCGCAGCTAATTCTAGATCATAAATACATTCGTAGCTTAAATAAATATCACAGATGCGCTTCAGCAGTAAACACAATCAATCCAGATAACACAAAGATACTTCAACTATATTCCGCATTCATTAGTATCAAAAGATCCACTTACAAACCAACACACAATCCGCACACACAGCCTAGCAGGGTCCACACACAACAGAACTGAGGAGCTCCACATACACAGCCCGAAAGAATCCTTAGCCAAAACAACCCAAAATAAATTAAAAATTCACACATAGCATCTATCTTATGTCTTACTTGCCTATTAGACCCAACTATCTATCTATTTATAACATTGTAGCCTTTGCTATTCGATGGTTCACAAACTGTGGTTTACAGACCCTAGAGCAACCCTTTAACCCATTACAAAATTTTAGGGGCTTTGACCCACCCCAAAACCCCTACGCAAGACTGAATATTAAGAAATTATATAAAAAATGCAGGTTAGGGAACCCCATTCCAACAAATCCGATGATGAATCTATCCTCTTCTAGGTCGATCAACTGCACCAATCTATGCTCAATGATGTCTCTGTCAACCATATTTGTTACTGTGGAAATGCATAGACTAGGCACAATAAATTCCATAGGAATTACTGCTTATTTTCCATATACTAATAGAAACGGGGTCTGTCCAGTTAGCTTCTTTCCAAGAGTTTTGTAGGCCCATAAAAAGACAGGAATGCACAGGTCCCAGTCCTTTCGATTAACATTCTAGAATTTTGTTAGCACGCTCTCCAATATTTTGTTGAAAGTTATGCCATTTTCCTGGGGGTGCTATGGCGTACTATTGTGGTGATTGTCTTGAATTCTCCAGTCAAGTCTTTGATCGTGCTATTCAGGAAATGTGTCCCTTGGTTACTCATCAAAAATTTTGGACAATCAAACTGTGACACAATATGCTCGAAAATGAATTTTTCTGCCCTATCTGCAGTGAAATTATTTACTGGATGTGCCTCAGCCCACGAGTGAGGTACTCAGTTGCAGTAATAATGTACCATGCAACCGTTTTCTTTCCCAACGGAACAATTGGACCTACAAAGTCAATCGCCCATTTATCGAAAGCTTGTGACATTACTTGCAGTTTCAACGTCATTTCATCTCTTCGCGATGACCTTCCAGTCCTTTGAAAAACATCGCATGTGCTAAAATACGCCTTTGAATCTTTATATACCATAGGCCACCATAACCCAGTGTGCATAATCTTCTACATGGTATTTATTCCTGCATAGTGACCTCCTGTGACTTTTCCATGTGCTTCAAATAGTATGCTATGTCATTCATGCTCAGGAACATATCTTCGCAAAATTTCATCAACCCCCATTTAATACACGTGTCCTGCAATCAGAGTAAATTATTTCACCCTTATGACCAACTCCTTATTTTTCTACGTAGTGTGTTCCCATGGTGTGATCCCCGTTGAGAGAAACTGAATGATATCCAGGAAATTCTCATATGCAAACTTGATAGAGAACAACTGCGCATCAAGTGATCCTTCCTTGAGGTTCATTAGCTCCTCCCCTGTCTCAATCCTAGATAGATGGTCTCGTCTGACATTCAAACAAATTGGCTTGAAAATTACCTCAAAATCATATTCTTGGAACATAAGTAACCATTGGAAAATATCCCCCCCCAACACATGCTTGTTGACCAAGTCCCTCCCAAAAAAGTGTTGTCGATCTTCTCAAGTCTTTCCCCACTGCGCAACCCAATCCGGTTGTATTAGGGTCCTTGGTTCTGTAGAAATCCGAAAGACACCTACTGTCACTTCTTGAAGAGCTTCATTAATTCATTCCCATCCATCTGCAGAGTGGTACGCCAATAAGAACCCTTCATTCATATCGTCCCAATCATTCGTTCCATGGCACAATTTTGTTTCAATATACCATTCCTGCGACATTGTCTCCAAAGAATGAAAGAACTTGTGCACCCATTTTGGCTGAGTTTATGCTCCCCAAGCTATGGTCCAGCAAGCTAAATTCTCACGCAGATCCTTCTGGCCATCATACTTCTTTGAAATTCTTGTGTCAACCTGACCAAACCTCAACCTTACTAGCTTGGAAAATTCTGGCCATCCTCCTAAACTTTCTTTGTGCCCACCCCACCATTGGGATGGGGTGGACCTTAATGCGAAGTCCAAAGCCTCATACCTTTTTTCCTTCGACACGTTCTGCTCAAATTCCTCCAAGAACAAGAAAACATTCCCCGTTCCATTATAAAGGGCAAGTCACACACTTCTGACTTGATACAACACATAGATTGTGTAACCTTGTTATAACGCTTTGTGGTTACTTCATGCAATCTATTGTGCCAGTGCTCCAACTTTTCATCGGAATCAGTGTTAGGTCCCTATATTACTAGTATAGTCCCTTATTACTGTTAGTACATCCCCCTTATTGTTATTTTTGTACCCCTGTAACCCCAATATTGTTATTATTATGCCCTTACATTATTATTGTTAATTCGACTAGGATTATATTGTGATCCCATGGAGTCCTATATATAGAAGGAGGTTTTGTCATTTGTATCATCCAAGAATTGTTAATTTATGTAATGTATTGGAGGTTTCCCCCTCAAAGTGGCTGATTTCTAAGGCGTTTATCTCTCTTTTCTTCTATCTTTGGAGTTGGTTTCATAACATTTCGTATTGGATCTTTGGATTCTAGGGTTTCGCTGCTCCAAATAGGTCATCGTGGAATTTTCACTATAATTTTTTTTCTACGAAGGTGGAGAAGTTGAAATGTTTATAGAGCAAAGCCAAAATTCTGAGGAACGTCGTGTAAAAATTTCATACCTTTGTTTGCAATATTTTCGGAGATATGATCTGTGGAAGTTAGGGTTTTTCAGGCTCCCGAATTTCACCTAAAACAAGTCATCGTGGAAGTTACGCTATAACGTTTTTTTCTACTAAGGTTCAAAACTTGAAACTTTTACAGAGCGAAGACGAAATCGTGAGGAACATCGTGTAAAAATTTTAGATCTTGGTTAGCAATATTTGCGGATATATGATCTGTGAAAGTTAGGGTTTTTTCAGGCTCTTGAATTTCATCTCAAAGAGGTGACCATGGGAAAATCGTCATAACTCTCTCTCTAAGCATCGGATTGGAATTATGTAAATTTTTTTTGCAAGTATACAGATGGTAGTTTCATGTGTAGAAATTTCAGATCCGAAGGAGGAAATAGTGACATGTGGCACACCATATAAGTTCACTCTATTGAACCAGTCCATAATTAGGTCATTTTGGGAGATTGTGCATAACTTTGTTTTGAAGAATCCAAATCAGGTCAGAGCCATGGCATTGGAAAGAAGCTTCAGAGGGATACTACAGGAACAAATTTTAGATATTGAATTTCTGAAATTATAGAGATAATTCAGTTTCATTATCAAGCTTCTTAAAATCAAGAAAAATATGTATATTTTTTTTTTGAATTGCATAAGTCTTGTGTGAAAAATCAGTTTGAATTGATTCCAAGGGAATATCTTAGTAAAGATATTAGTATTGGGTTCTAAAATGCGCCTTAAAAATAATTCAACACCCATTAAGCCTTTAGAGGGCTCTACTATGACTCATGAAGACGAAGAACTGGAACATGACATGTCAAAATTACAAGAGCAAGTGCACCAAATTTCGCTCTCGCAAAGAGCAACAAATAATGAAATGGAAGTTTTGAAGAAAGGCATGGAAGCTAAGATGGATGGTTTGAAGAAAGGCATGGAAGGCATGGAAGCTGGCATAGAAGCTAATATGGATGACATGGAAGAAAAAATGAGAGACAACATGGAAAACATGAAGAATGATCTAAAATTAGACATGGAAGCTTTGACAAAGTTGATACAAGAAATGTTTCCTAATGGAAAAAATATAGTAGAGGAAACTCATGATAAGAACAAAATAAATGTTAATCGTGATTTTATAAACTCTAATTTTGGATGGAAGAACCAACATATTCCAAGTATGGATATGAGGAATTTTGATGGCAAGGACCCCATAACATGGATACTACAGATGGAGCAATATTTTGATCTCAATAATGTGCAAAACACACAAAAGGTATGCATTGAAACTTTACATTTAGAACAAAATATATTTGTATGGTATCAATGGCTTTTCTCCCGTAAAAAAATTGTCGCTTGGTCATTTTTACAGAGGAAATGATAGCACATTATGAGGATACAAAGAGAAACACCTTCTTTAGCCAATTGATAAATCTCAAACAAAAGGGTTCAATGGTGGAGCACATTGAGGACTTCCAAAAATTGAATATAAGGGTAACTGATATTCCAGAGGAACACAGTATTGATGTATTCATAGGGACTTTAAAGGATAACATCCAACATGAAGTTCGCATTTGGGAACCTGATTCATTGGAGAAGGCATTCAGATTGGCAAGAAAAATTGAATGTAAAATTATGGTGACAAGGAAGCCTACCATTCACATCTATAAAAATGGAAGTGTTGCTACTCCTAGACTTCAACAACCTACAAGGTTGACACCACAACAAGTGGAAGAAAAAATAGCAAAAGGGCTTTGCTATAGTTGTGATAGCAAATACATTAAAGGTCATAAGTGTGTTGAGAAGAAATTATTTTACATAATTGTGAAGAGGAGGAAGAAAATGAACAATAAATTTCAAAAGAAGAGGATATACACCAGGAACCAACCCGAGAAGAAGAAAAAATGAGTCTGACCATATCGTGTAATGCATTGGCAAGTATTACCATCCTCAAAATCTCATGATAGAAGGACATATCAAGAAGAAAAAGGTAATATTGTTGATTGATTCGAGTAGTACACAATTTTATTCATTGTAAGGTAGCGAAGGAATGGAATTGTTTCCTATACCCAACACCATAATGTCAAGTGATGGTTGCAAATGGTGGAACTATAAATTGCTTTGGAAAATTTCATAATATCAAGCTAACCATGGGGGAATTTGTATTGAATAATCCAATGCTTTCCATTCCAATGGGAGGTGCTGATGTTGTACTAGGAGTACAATGGTTACAATCTTTCGGGACAATAGCTTTTAATTTTCAAGAAATTTTCTTGAAATTTTTTTCGGAAGGAAAGGAAGTCGAATTACGGGGTATCGCAAGGAAGACGGGAAAGATAATAAGCTCTAATGTCATGACAAATATTCTGAAGAAAGAACAACGAGGCGTAATTTCACAATTATGCTCACTAGAAGTTCCAACATCAAAATCATCTATTTCTCTAGATCTCCAAAAAGTCTTGGATAATCATTTCGAGGTGTTTGAAACTCCCAAAGGACTCCCACCTATTCTTGATCATGATCATGCTATTCATTTTATTCCACAAAGTGTTCCTCCAAACATCAGGCCTTACAGATATCCTTATGTCCAAAAGAGCGAAATTGAACATATGATTGTAGAAATGTTAGAGGCTGGTATAATTCAACCCAGTTAAAGTTCTTTCTCTGCTCCAGTAGTATTGGTGCACAAGAAGGATGGATCATGGCACATGTGTTCGGATTATAGGGAGCTCAATAAGCTCACTATTAAATATAAATTTCTTATTCCCGTGATTGATGAATTATTGGATGAATTACATGGAGTAATTTATTTTACCAAGTTGGATCTTCGTTCATGATATCATCAAATTAGAATCAAGACTGAAGATATTCCGAAAACAACATTTCGAACTCATGAGGGTCATTATGAATTTTTGGTCATGACTTTTGGCATTACCAATGCAACTTCTACATTTCAAGGCTTAATTAATTCTATTTTCAAACCCTTCCTTAGAAAATTTGTGCTAGTATTTTTTGATGATATACGAATCTACAACAAGTCTTGGAAGGATCATGTTCAACATGTTGACATGGTGCTCAAACTATTGGAGGAGAAACAATTATATGAAAAGACATCCAAATGTTTCTTTGGAGAACAAGAGGTGGAATATCTAGGTCATATTTTATCTCATGAGGGTGTTAAGGTAGACCCTAACAAAATTAAAGCCATTAAGGAATGGAAAGTCCCCACAACCATGAAGTAGTTGCGAGGATTTCTAGGGTTAACATGGTATTATCACAAGTTTGTTAAGAATTATGGGAGAATAGCAGCACCTATAACAACATTATTGAAGAAATATGAATTTTCATGGACTCCTAAAGTAACTAAGGCCTTTGAACATCTTAAAGAGGCAATTTTCCTAGCACTGGGCTTAGCTACGCTAACATTCACAAAAACCTTTATTGTGGAATGTGATGCCTCAGGAAATGGAATTGGTGTTGTTTTAACACAAGAAGGAAGACCCATTGCTTTTGAAAGTCGTCCAATCAAAGGAAAGTATTTACAGAAAGCTATTTATGAGAAGGAAATGTTGGCCATACTACATGGACTAAAGAAATGGCGACCTTACCTAATGGGAAGACACTTCAAGGTAAAAATTGATCATGATAGTCTTAAACACTTTTTGGAACAAATACTATCTTTAGAAGAGCATCAAAAATGGGTCACAAAGATGTTGGGTTATGAATTTGAAATCATTTACAAAAAAGGGAAGCTAAATGTTGTCGCAGATGCACTCTCAAGAAAGGATGAAGAGGTGGAAGCATTGCTTTGTGCCATTACTATTATCCAACCAGATTGGATAACCAAAGCAAGGGATGAATGGAAGAAGGATGAAGAAGTGTGGACACTCATTCAAAAGTTGCAGCAAGATCCTAGTACATATGATACATTTAATTGGGAAAATGATTTATTATGGTACAAAGATCGCTTATATATTTGTAAGAATTCCCATCTAAAACAAAATATTCTTTTGGAATTGCATACTTCTCCTTTAGGAGGACACTCAGGATTTTTAAAAACTTAACATAGGGCGAAGAAAGGTTTTTTTGGGATGGTCTTAATTTTTATATTCAAAATTTTCGGAATGTTTGGTTTGCCAGAAAAATAAAGTTGAGACAATTAAGACCCCAGGTCTTCTACAACATTTATCCTTTCCAAGTCAACATTGGGAGGAGATTTCAAAGGATTCTATCACAAGTTTACCTAAGTCCAAAGGAAAGAGTGTCATCATGGTGGTAGTTGATAGAATTACCAAGTATGCACCCTTTTGTGCATTATCTCATCCATTTAAAGCAAGTATAGTTTCTACTGCATTTCTGGAAACAATTCGAAAGCTACATGGAAACCCAAAGGTTATTGTAAGTGACAGAGATCCCATTATTACTGGAAATTTTTGGACGAAATTATTTTCTTGTTTGGGTACTCAACTAGCTCATAGCTCATATTATCATCCTCAATCTAATGGTAAAACTGAGATAGTCAATAAATGTTTGGAAGGATATCTTCTTTGTTTTGTATCTGATAAGAAAACATAGTGGGTCAAGTGGTTAACCCTCACTGAATGGTGGTATAACACTTCCTTCCATACTACAGCAAAAATGAACCCATTTATGGCACTTTATGGATATCATCCACCGTCCATCACATCATATTTAAGAGAAAATTCTAAGGTTCAAGCAGTGGAAGATCACATCAAGCATCAACAAGAAGTTCTCCAACTCTTAAAAGATAACCTAAATTTGGCACAAAATTGAATGAAACAATAGGCAGATCAACATCGCAGCGAGAGAAATTTTGATGTAGGAGACTGGGTATTTTTATGGCTATAACCATACAAACAAACATCCCTCAAGAAAGTTAAGAAGGATAATAAATTATTGCCAAAGTACTATGGTCCTTATAAGGTGTTGCTAAATATTGGTACTATGGTATAGAAATTGGAGCTTCCTGCTTCTTTGCGAGTGCATCCAGTTTTCCATGTTTCATGCTTAAAGAAGGTTATAGGTGAAAAAATTCCAATTCAAACAATATTGCCAGAACTTGATGAGGAATGAAAAGTCATCTTGGAACCTGAAGAAGTCACGGAAACAAGAACTTGAAAACTACGAAATCGATCAATTTCAGAGTATCTCATCAAGTGGAAGAACTTATGCACTAAAGATTCTACATGCGAGGATGAGAATTTAAATGGAATCATCCAGAGCTACTTAAGTGTTGAGGACAACACTTTTTTGAAGGAGAGGGGCATTTTAGGTCCCTATACTACTAGTATTGTCCCTTATTATTATTAGTGTAGCCCCCTTATTGGTATTGTTGTACCCCTGTAACCCCAATATTGTTATTATTGTGCCCCTACATTATTATTTTTAGGCCGGCTAGGATTATATTGTGATCCCATGGACTCCTATATATAGAAGGAGGTTTTGTCATTTGTATCATCCAAGAATTGTTCATTTATGTAATGTATTGGAGGTTTCCCCATCAAAGTGGATGATTTGTAAGGCGTTGATCTCTCTTTTCTTCTATTTTTTGAGTTAGTTTCATAACAATCAGACATCAGGAACTATCACACACCCATCATATTCTTCCATCTGCAGTAGGGTTAATCCAGTCTTCATCCTACACAATTAGCTGATAAATTTGATCAATCAGGACATATTCATACGCATGATGGACATGATTTGTATATCGTGCACCTTCAAACAGATATAATGGCACAAAAACTTAGGTACCATCCTTCTCAAACACCATTTCCTATTCTTCAGGTTTATTATAATATCCATATCAAATCCTAACAACGCGGCGTAAGCATTACTATCATCAACAATCTCAATGAACTTAAAGTCGACCATCACACTTGCACCATCAATATCTACGATGAATTTGTGCAAGTGCCCCATGGGAATGATATTTAGTTGAGTTTCCATCCTCAATTGAATAGGTGACCATTGCAACCTCATATTTACCATCTGCTCCCATGTCTTTTTTGGTAGAACATTAGCATCTGATCCTAGATCTAGAATGACTTGACCCATCTCATAGTCTCCGATTTGCACTGTTAATCACATCTCTCGGCTTTTTCTCTTATTATTCTTGTACACTTTATTGACTATGCATTGCTCCAGCTGTAGATTTTTCTTGCCAGTGCATTTATCAATCAACTCTCATAATCTTTCTACAACCCTCTGGTCCCTTAACAACTTCATGCATGTTTTTAGGAAAGATACTAGGATCGACAGGTCAACTTCCTTGACTCCAAAATTCTTTTCAGGCTTCTTTTATACTGGGAACAAATGTCTCTGTGCAATAGATGTCATGACCTTAGGAGTCATAAACAATTTCTTTGCTGCCATGAATGTCTCCTTTTCGCGCTCTACATAAAACCCATCAATATTATCTTCATCCTTCATTACCCATGTCTCCGGCACATACTTTTGCCCGTTTGCACGGTTTCCTCCAGTATTCCTACCACTGGGTGTTACTATATTAACACTTGGATCTCCTTGGCGTGGTTCAAACTTCATCATCTGTATGTTCTGTGCTGGTTGATGGTTGCGCTTCTCCTGAATTTTAGCTAACAAAACGAGACAATATTCTATTTCATGACCAAATTCCTGATAATACTTACAGAACATAGCAGTAGCATTCTAAAAATCTCAAGCAAAGTGTCCAAGATTTCCACATTTGTAACAAATGATATTTCCTCACCCTCGACCAACGCTTCCTCCTTGTCCATGCCCTCGGCCTTGAAAACCTCCTCGCCCAGTTGGTGAACCCAAAGGTTCACGACCTTCTAAATGCATTCGATATGCACCTAGAATATTCTGCATCATTACATCATAGCTCCTAAAATGTTGTTCATCATTCCCTATCGAGCTACAAAAGTTGCAGAATAATTTCTTTGGTGATCAAACCAATTTTTTCAATAAGTGACAAAAATATGTGGAATGTTGGCCTTGAAATTCACAGATACTACACCATACATTGGGCCCTGTACTTGGCCCTCCACTCGATCCAAGTTTTAACAGATTTAGCATCCCAACACCCACATAGTATCTAAAAATGGGACATTGATCCTTGTAGTGACCCTCAGCCTTGCACCTGATACACCATACCTCTGCGCGAACCTCCTTTCCCTTCTTTAGATCCTTGAGCTCCATGTGAAAAATTGCCAACTAAGTCTGAATCTGTTTCACCCCTATGCTTACATAAGCTACTGGCAAAGACTCCAGCTTCATTGTGATATCCAATGCTTCAGCCTGAGTTGTGATCTTCTGTTGTGACAAAGGAAATCTAAGATGCGGCAACAATGCAACAATAAACCACTCTTTATGTTGCTCGTCTAGGATCTTAAAGTTAATATGAATCAACAATGTCTTAAATCTTTGATCTACCTCCCACATAGTCTTAGTATTCAACTAATTAATCTCTTTGATCTTAGTTATACACTAGGATTACGACTTCGGTTTCTTGAGTTCAAAGTTCAACACGGTCTTTTTTCAGCCAATGAAGCATTTTCATTTGTTGTAACAAACTTCATGTACCAGGGCAATGCTCGATCTTGCAACATAGTAACCAACTGTGCTTTATTCATAGCCTCATATGTAACATTCCGCGAACTCCACATCACTTCTACTACAAACCAGAACTGTTCAGGTTAATTTGGTCCCTTGAACACTGACATCTTTGGGAGTAGGGCCATGGGGGGAGGTGGAGGAGGTGGAGGTGGAAGGAAAAAGTTATATGGATTGATGATGGGGGTGGAAGGTTGGTGGATTTCCTTAGTACTTTTTTGACTTTCAGATCTCAATGACAGGCTTCGGGGAGTAGCAAGGTTGCTTTCTCCTTTCTTAGATTCAACCAATGGTCTATATTTAGTTTCAATATACGTACCCCAACCTGTTCTGAATCACTTACCACTTCGCATAGCACCAGGTTCTCTTTCTTCAACAATCAATTTGAGAAAAATCATAGTATAACCTTTTCACACAATAGAATTTTAATCTAGAACTTCAATGAATTCATGTACTTACCTCATAGGCCTTTGATAAAGTTGTGCTTTGTGTAATATTCCTAAATTAGCATGTAGCTAATTGGAATATTAAAATCTAATTTTTCTTCTTAGTTAGAAGAATAAGAGGGTAAGGAGACCCATAAATCTCCTTAGTAGGAATAAAACCACTCCAAATGTGAATGGAGGGAATCAAAAGAGCTGGATAAAGCTCCCCTATGTGTGAACAAGGGAAGAAGCATGTGGACTGGGTCAAATTTGACCAAATCAACAGTGCTGGTATGGAAGTAGTGGACATTCAATGAGGGGAAACGTAGTTTTGGAGGGAGATCCTTTGCATGGAAGTAGTGCCTTATGATGAGTGGGGCCAAGGGTGAGGAAGCTCACCAATAATATATGGAAGAGGATTGCAATCGTTGTGGGTATGTTTTGATTATTATTTGATTGTGGTCTGTTAAGACTTTGGCTCTCTTTAGTTGTTTAGCTAAGATTGCAGTGTTGTTTAGCACAAGGGTGTTCCCGAGTGAGAATCCCACCTTCATCCTTGGAGGATTTAGAGTGCCTAATCAGGAGAAGTTCTTGAGAATTATTTCCACATTTCGGCGTTTGGCCAAGCTACAAATTTCTTCTATAATGCAGATTTTATTTAGATATGTGTTGAGTTGCAGGGTGCAGCAGTGGAGGGTTTATTTGGGCCATTTCTGAGCTTTTCTTCAGTGGAGGAAGCTTTATTTCCATTGGGAGATCAGTAAGGAAGGTCACTGTGCTTCATGACATATTTTGGCATCAGGCCAAGTCATCATCATCACCTACAATGCAGTTCCAGTCCATGACTGCATTATTTTAGAGATCTGTTGCAGGGGTGAGTTTAGTGCTCCATTTGGAGTGTTTGCTTTCCATTGAAGGGATAAACCCTTCATTGAGAGAGTCTTTTGGAGGAGTTATTTTAAGATCTACATCAGATTCAACCACCTCCTTTTCAGGTGCCTAGTTGTAGATTTTATTCAACCCTAGGGCTGCATTCCAGCATTTTGATATTTTGTGTATTTCCGGAAACCCTTCCTTGGTTATCTAGGAAATCTGTATGGGAGCATAGATCTCCATTTTTGGACTTGTATGAGAATAATATTATCAGATCCATTTATATATATTTTCCAGTTGTAGTATTAGTGATTAAAACTAAGTTGTAATTGCTTTAGTTTTTTTTGTAGCAGCTGCAACTTGTGTTTGGGTGTTTCTTGTTGTTGGAGGCTTCTCTAGCCTAGCTTGAGGGGTTTGCCCACCAAGATTTTGTATACATTTGTTGTTGATATAATTAATACAATGGATCTATCTTTGGCTCAAATGTAATGTATTTATAGTTTTTGTAATTTTCCATTATTGTGTGCTATATTGCTGCTTTTCCCATTTGGGAATATTACAATGGTAAAAGAGCATAGTCTTGGCTCAGTCTGTGAAGACATTGCATCTATGTTATCAAAAGAAGAAGAAGATTCTCGCATAAAGGAGAAGGCTCACAGAAGAGACAAAGGAAAGTCTCCATTATTTGGAGAAATGGAGGGAAATAATTTTTCAGAACTTCTTCTCCAAACTTATAATGGATGAGCTTAACAGAGAAATCAAGGGAATGAGGAGGGAAAGACATGAATATCCCTCAAGAATATTTGCACATGAAGAAAGATCTAGTTCTTCATATTATGGGTGTGAGAATTCAGCCACACAATTAGATCTACAACGTTCTACCATGCCTATGTTCATATCAAGAGAGATGGAGGAAGGAGATGTACCAAAGGAGGAGACTCTTGGTGACTATCTTCAAGAGTATGAATCTCAATCTCAGAGGTTCAAATATCATCTAAACTTCCAAGGGTTTTGTAGGATCAAGGATAATAGAATACCTAGAAATCACAATAGAAGCAAGAGGTGCAAGCAACATGATTTGGATAGATTCTTTCTATTCACTTTTTATGGGTCACCTAGATGCACAACTAGGGCTTGGCTGAAGGAGCTAGACACGTAGTTGCAGAAACACCAAGTTTCAGAAGATGAAGCCATTAGAGTAGCAGCATTGCATCTTGAAGGTAAGGCTTATGCCTAGTGGTTTTATGAAACTTCTTCCTTGAATCATGTAAATGTATCTACTTATGAAAAGTTCACTGGGATGTTAGTGAAAAGATTTGATGCAAAACATTCTGAAACATCCTTGGTTGAGGTAGCCAAGCCTAAATACACAAAACCTTTGCATGAGTTGGAAGGATCTATAAACCCAACGCCATTTCAGAATACTATTGAGGGGGTTAAAAAATTGCAGAATCCATTTCTAGAGGAAAGATCCGCACTTCAAGAGGAGCTCTCTTCTCAAAGGGAAGACATGGAGATATATTTCTCAAAAGAGGATCAAAACAAAGAGCCTCATAATGACGATGAGGTAACCTCCATTAATGATGAAGATAAGGCAAGAGGTAACAACGCTGTCACATCAGGAGAAGATCTAGTACCTCATGAAGAGGAAGATGGAGCAATTTCTCCCATGAGAGGAATTATTGTACCATTGCAAGAAAATCCAAAGAATCTCACATGTGGAGATCAGGGCACAATCCATGAGAAACATGCGCCATCATTAATAGATTGTGAGATCTTGCAGATAAAAGAAGAAGATAGGGAGGAGGACCAACATCATATGATTAGGAGCACACACCCCTATCTATTTCAGAAGGTTTAGGCACATAAGAGGCAGACTAATTTGCATAGTAAGAGCAAGGAAAAAAAAATCCACTCATATATGTAGTCTACTCTTGATATTGATGTCTCATTACATGGAGGCATTCCACCTGGGAGACCACTAGATCAGGAGATGATGAGAGGTGCTTCACATCTGGTTGCACCACTCATTGATTACGGAGGTGTAAGAACCTTGGGAGGACTTGATACAACGCAGAGAGTCTGGGGTAGGCTCAAGGAGGAGGGAGACATTCTCCCAATATCAGTATTACCCACTCTCACCAAACATCTTGCGTTGAGAGAAGAGGTTTCAAGGATGGATGGCACCATCATGGTGCAAGGAGACCACTCCATGGCTTTGGAGAATCAGAAGATACTTACACATTGGGAGGAATCTTCCCTAATTGGTAGAGGCTGGTGACCACTCATGCTTACATTTTCCAAAATCAGAAAGTTTTTGATGGGTGATAGCTTTTCATGGAAGGCTAGTCTCCAAAAAATTCCACCTTCACTAGAGCATGAGCAGCCACAGGAGGAGTAGCAGAGGCAATATTGGAGCATCCCGGTGTATGACTTTGGCATGGGGGATGTCAAAGAAGAGAGAAGCAACATGATAGGTACTTCACATGATAGATCAGCAGCACTGTCATTATTCAGTATTGACCCATATTGGAGATCCCAGTTGTTAGTGGAATACTCCAAGGATATCTTTAGATGGAGAGTGATTGATGGTCAGTTATCAGATGGGAGAAATGCAGTGAGATATGGGGTCATCTATTTTCATAGTAGGATCTTCTTGACTAGAGCTTCTAAGATTAAGGAGAAACTACTAGATGCAACATATGAGGTTTTTCTCTCCAAACCCATTGGTTTTATAAGAGCATACCGTAATGGAGGGATTCATTTGGGAAGGATTCAAAGAGGAGATGCACCATCATATGAGGAGATGCATTGATTGTTTGGAGGATGAGGATATACATGACTCTTTGGTAGAGTTATCACAACCACTTCCTTTCTCATTGGGAGTGAGAGGAGGTCCATCCATGAGCCACCTTACTAGCTTGAACCAAGTACATGGTAAAAATTGTATTTCTGTACATCATGATTCATTTACTATGTATTTGTATTTCCTTACCATTCATGTGCAGGTAATTTCTCCAAGATGGGGCACTCTTACTTCTAGACTTCATGGTCTACTTGAAGCCATAAGCAATATTGATGATGGCCACTCCCTAGGAGATAATGGGGAGATGATATCTTATGCAAGGTGTGCTCAATTTTCACCATACATCATACACCTTCTCCAAGAATGTGAGAAGATTGGGGTAGCAAACAAGTGGTTGGGAAACCACTCATCATGCCATATTTTGATGCAGTTAGGAGTAAAAATGCGTTGGGTGCACTTGAGGGACCATTGTCCTTCACCATTACTACATATGGTAGCTAGCATGACTTTGATTGTGATCCCATATGTTGATGATGTTCTTATTATTGTTGGAGACATGATTGGAGGGATGACACATTGGTTGGATGTGTCCATTGAAACGAAACTTCCCACACTTCTTCATGATTTAGGAGGAGCATGGGACATTATATCGCTGCTACATTATATCACTTATTTCCTTATGAGGTGAGCCATATGATTGACTTGAGTCTTTGGGAGGAGCCTCTCATGAGCATGCGGGAGGATTTTTTCTAAGAATTACCATTCTGGAGGGTGATTCATATTATATGGATGATAGCTTGGAGGTTGGATTGTTGTGTAACCAACTCCAAAAAGAGAAGAAAAGATATATAAACGCCTTAGAAATGAGCCACTTCGATGGGGCAACCTCCAATACATTACATAAATGAACAATTCTTGGATGATACAATTTACAAAACCTCCTTTCTATATATAGGAGTCCATGGGGCCATAATGTAATCCTAGTGGGCCTAGCCGACCTAACAATAATAATTTAAGGGCACAATAATAACAAAATGGGGGTTACAAGGGTACAATAATAACAATAAGGGGGTTACACTAACAACAATAAGGGACTATACTAGTAATATAGGGACCTAACATGCCCTCTCCTTCAAAAAAGTGTTGTCCTCAACGCTTGAGTAGCTCTGGGTGCTTCTGTATAAAATTCTCATCCTCCCATGTAGAATCTTCAGTGGGTAAGTTCTTCCACTTGATGAGATACTCTGAAATTGATCGATTCGGTAGTTGTCGAGTTCTTTTTTCTATGACTGCTTCAGGTTCCAATATGATCTTCCCTTCCCCATCAAGTTCTGGCAATACTGTTTGAACTGGAAGATTTTCACCTATAACCTTCTTTAAGCCTGAAACATGGAACACTGGATGTACTCGCGAAGAAGCAGGAAGCTCCAATTTGTATGCCATAGTACCAATCTTTTGCAACACCTTGTAAGGACCATAGTACTTTGGCGATAATTTATTATCCTTCTTAGCTTGCTTGAGGGAAATTTGTTTATATGGTTGTAGCCGTAAAAATACCCAATCTCCTACATCAAAACTTCTCTCGCTGCGATGTTGATATGCCTGTTGTTTCATTCGATTTTGTGCCAAATTCAGGTTATCCTTTAAGAGTTGGAGAACTTCTTCTTGATGCTCGATGTGATCTTCCACTGCTTGAACCTTAGAATTTTCTCTTGAAGATGATGTGATGGATGGTGGATGATATCCATAAAGTGCCATAAATGGGGTCATTTTTGCTGCAGTATGGAAGGAAGTGTTATACCACCATTCAGCGAGAGGTAACCACTTGACTCATTGTGTTTGTTTATCAGATACAAAACAACGAAGATATCCTTCCAAACATTTATTTACTATCTCAGTTTGACCATCAGATTGAGGATGATAAGATGAGCTATGAGCTAATTTAGTACCCAAACAAGAAAATAAATCCGTCCAAAAATTTCTCGTAAAAATGGGATCTCTGTCGCTCACAATAACCCTTGAGCTTCCATGTAGCTTTTGAATTCTGTCCACAAATGTAGTAGCAACTGTACTTGCTTTAAATGGATGAGATAATGCACAAAAGTGTGCATACTTGGTAAGTCTATCAACTACCACCACGATGACATTCTTGCCTTCGGACTTCGGTAAACCTGTGATAAAATCCATTGAAATCTCCTCCCAACGTTGACTTGGAATGGATAAAGGTTGTAGAAGTCCAGGGGTCTTAATTGTCTCCACTTTATTCTGCTGGCAAACCAAACATTCCGCCACAAACTTTTGAATATCAGATTTAAGGCCATCCCAAAAAAATTCTTTCTTCACCCTGTGGTAAGTTTTTAAAAATCCAGAGTGTCCTCCTAAAGGAGAAGTGTGCAATTCCAAAAGAATCTTTTGTTTTAGTTGGGAATTCTTACAAAGATATAAGCAATCTTTGTACCATAAGAAATCATTTTTCCAACTAAATGTATCAGATGTACTAGGATCTTGCTGCAACTTTTGAATGAGTGTCCATACATCTTTGTCCTTCTTCCATTCATCTCTTGCTTCGGTTATCCAATCTGGTTGGATAATAGAAATGACACAAAACAATGCTTCCACCTCTTCATTCTTTCTTGAGAGTGCATCTGCAACAACATTTAGCTTCCCTTTTTTGTAGATTATTTCAAAGTCATAACCCAACATCTTTGTGACCCATTTTTGCTGCTCTTCTGAAGATAGTCTTTGTTCCAAAAAGTGTTTAAGACTATCATGATCAGTTTTACCTTGAAGTGTCTTCCCATTAGGTAAGTTCACCATTTCTTTAGTGCATGCAGTATTGCTAACATTTCCTTCTCATAAATAGGTTTTTGTAAATACTTTCATTTGATTGGACGACTTTCAAAAGCAATGGGTCTTCCTTCCTGCATTAAAACTGCATCAATTCCATTTCCTGAGGCATCACATTCCACGATAAAGGTTTTTGTGAAGTCTGGCGTAGCTAAGACCGGTGCTAGGCACATTGCCTCTTTAAGATGTTCAAAGGCCTTAGTTGCTTCAGGAGTCCATGAAAATGCATCTTTCTTCAATAATGTTGTTAGAGGTGCTGCTATTCTCTCATAATTCTTAACAAACTTGCGATAATACCCTGTTAACCCAAGAAATCCTCGCAACTGCTTTATGGTTGTGGGGACTTTCCATTCCTTAATGGCTTTAATTTTGTTAGGGTATACTTTAACACCCTCGTGAGATACAATATGACCCAGATATTCCACCTCTTGTACTCCAAAGAATCATTTGGATGTTTTTGCATATAATTGTTTCTCCTGCAATAGTTTGAGCACCCTGTCAACATGTTCAGCATGATCCTTCCAAGACCTGCTGTAGATTAGTATATCATCAAAAAATACTAGCACAAATTTTCTAAGGAAGGGTTTGAAAATGGAATTCATCAACCCTTGAAATGTAGAAGGTGCATTGGTGAGGCCAAAAGGCATGACCAAAAATTCATAATGACCCTCATGAGTTTGAAATGCTGTTTTTGGAATATCTTCAGTCTTCATTCTAATTTGATGATATCCTGAACAAAGATCCAACTTGGTAAAATAAATTGCTCTATGTAATTCATCCAATAATTCATCAATCACAGGAATGGGAAATTTATCTTTAATGGTGAGCTTATTGAGCTCCCTATAATCCGGACACATTCGCCATGATCCATCCTTCTTGTGTACCAATACTACAGGAGCAGAGAAGAACTTTGACTAGGTTGAATTATACCCGCCTCTAACATTTCTGCAATCATACGTTCAATTTCGCTCTTTTGGACGTAAGGATATCTATAAGGCCTGATGTTTGGAGGAGCACTTCCTGGAATCAAATGAATAGCATGATCATGATCACGAATAGGTGGGAGTCCTTTGGGAGTTTCAAACACCTTGGAATGATTGTCCAAGACTTGTTGGAGATCTGCAGAAATAGATGATTTTGATGTCGGAACTTCTAGTGAGCATAATTGTGCAATTACGCCTCGTTGTTCTTTCTTAGAAGCTTTGTCATGACATTAGAGCTTATTATCCTTCCTGGCTTCCCTTCAATACCCCGTAATTCGACTTCCTTTCCTTCTGAAAAAAATTTCAAGAAAAGTTCTTGAAAATTAAAAGCTACCGTCCCCAAAGATTGTAACCATTGTACTCCTAGTACAACATCAGCACCTCCCATAGGAATGGAAAGCATTGGAATAGTCAACACATATTCCCCCATGGTTAGCTTGATGTTATTGCATTTTCCAGAGCAATTTATAGTTCCTCCATTTGCAACCATCACTTGACATTCTGGTGCTGGGTATAGGAAACAATTTAATTCCTTGGCTACCTTATAATGAATAAAATTATGGGTGCTACCTGAATCAATCAACACTATTACCCTTTTTCTTCTTTGTATGTCCTTCTATATTGAGAGTTTGAGGAGTGGTAATTCCTGCCAGTGCATTACACGATATGGTCGGATTCATTTCTTCTTCTTCTAGGGGTGGTTCCTGGTGTATATCCTCTTCTTGTTCATTTTCTTCTTCTTCACAATCTATGTAAAATAATTTCTTCTCAGCACACTTATGACCTTTAGTGTATTTGCTATCACAACTGTAGCAAAGCCCTTTTGCTCTTTTTTCTTCCAATTGTTGTGGTGTTAGCCTTGTAGGTTGTGGAAATCTAGGCGTAGCCACACTTCCTTCTTTATAGAATTGAGTGGTAGGCTTCCTTGTTGCCATAATTTTACATTCAACTTTTCTTGCCAACCTGAATGCCTTCTCCAATGAATCAGGTTCCAGAACGCGAACTTCATGTTGAATGTTATCCTTTAAAGTGCCTATGAAGAGATAAATCCTGTGTTCCTCTGGAATATCAGTTACCCTTATATTCAATTTTTGGAAGTCCTCAATGTGCTGCCCCACTAAACCCTTTTGTTTGAGATTTATCAATTGGCTAAAGAAGGTGTTGCTCTTTGCATCCTCATAATGTGCTATCATTTCCTCCGTAAAAATTGACCAAGTGACAATTTTTTTACGGGAGCAAAGCCATTGATACCATACAAATGTATTTTGTTCTAAATGTAAAGTTGCAATGCGTAACTTTTGTGTGTTTTGCACGTTATGGAGATCAAAATATTGCTCCATCTGTAGTATCCATGTTACAGGATCCTTTCCATCAAACTTCCTCATATCCATCTTTGGAATATGGTGGTTCTTCCCGCCAACATTAGAGTTTATGAAATCACAATTAACATTTATTTTGTTCTCATCATGTGGTTCTTCTATTATCTTTTCACCATTAGGAAACCTTTCTTGTATCAACTTTGTCAAACCTTCCATGTATGCTTTTAGAAAATTCTTCATGTTTTCCATTTTCTCATCGATCTTAGCTTCCATGTCATCCATCTTAGATTCCATGCCAGCCTCCATGCCATCCATCTTAGCTTGCACGCCATCCATCTTAGCTTCCACGCCTTTATTCAAACTGTCCATCTTCACTTCCACGCCATCCATCTTAGCTTCCATGCCTTTCTTCAAACCGTCCATCTTCACTTCCACGCCTTTCTTCAAAACTTCCATTTCATTTTTTGTTGCTCTTTGCGAGAGTGAAATTTGTTGCACTTGCTCTTGTAATTTTGATAGATCATGTTGCAATTCTTCATCTTCATGAGTGATGGTAGAGCCTTTTGAAGGCTTAATGGGTGTTGAATTCTTTTTAGGTGCCATTTTAGAATCCAATATTGATACCTATTCTACAATATGCCCTTGGAATCAATTCAACTTGATTCTTCAAACAAGACTTATGCAATTCGGAAAAAGAATACACACCTTTTACTTGCTTTGAGGAGCTCGATATTGAAATTGAATTATCTCTGTAATTGAAAATCTTTAATATCTGAAATTCAGCCCTGTAGTAGCCCTCTGAAGCTTCTTTCAAATGCCACAGGTCTGATCTAATTTTGATTCCCCAAGACAAAGTTGTGTCCAATCTCCCACAATGACCTAATTCTGGACTGGTTCAGTAGAGAACACTTGTAGGACTTGCCACGTGTCACTGTTTCGTCCTTTGTCTCTGAAATTGATAGCCAAGAAACTAGATTCTGTGTACTTGCAACCAATTTTTACGGCACTCAAATCCACTTCCCAGAGAGAGAGTTATTGAACTTTTCCCACGATCACCTCTTTGAGATGCAATTCAGGAGCCTGAACAATCACTACCTTCCACAGATCATATCTCCAAAAATATTGCGAACCAAGCTCTGAAATTTTTTGACAAATTTCCTCAGGATTTCAGCTTCGCACCATACGAATTTCAGATTCTGAACCTTCGTAGAAAAAATCTTATAGCGAAAATTCCACGATGACCTGTTTAGGAGCTTGAAACAAGACCTAACTTCCACAGATGATATCTCCGAAAATATTGCGAACCAAGCTCTGAAATTTTTCGAAAATCTTCCTCAGGATTTCAGCTTCGCACCCTAAAAATTTCAGCTTCTGAAACTTCGTAGAAAAAACGTTATAGCGAAAATGCCACGATGACCTGTTTGGAGCAGCGAAACCCTAGAATCCAAAGCTCCGATACCAAATGTTGTGTAACCAGCTCCAAAAAGAGAAGAAAAGAGATATGAACGCCTTAGAAATAAGCCACTTCGAGGGGGCAACCTCCAATACATTACATAAATGAACAATTCTTGGATGATACAATTTACAAAACCTCCTTTCTATATAGGAGTCCATGGGGCCATAATGTAATCCTAGTGGGCCACAATGTAATCCTAGCCGACCTAACAATAATAATTTAAGGGAACAATAATAACAAAATGGGGGTTACAAGGGTACAATAATAACAATAAGGGGGTTACACTAACAACAATAAGGGACTATACTAGTAATATAGGGACCTAACATGGATCTTCACATGGGAATGAAGGTTCCCTACATTTTTTAGATCTATCCTTGCAGTTGCTTGAGGACAAGAAACATTTGGGAGGGGAGGATTGTAATATTCCTAAATTAGCATGCAACTAATTGGAATATTGAAATCTAATTTTTCTTCTTAGTTAGAAGAATAAGAGGGTAAGGAGACCCATAAATCACCTTAGTAGGAATAAAACCACTCCAAATGTGAATGGAGGGCATCAAAAGAGCTGGATAAAGCTCCCCTATGTGTGAACAAGGGAAGAAGCATGTGGATTGGGTCAACTTTGACCAAATAAATAGTGCTAGTATGGAAGTAGTGGACATTCAATGAGGGACACCATAGTTTTGGAGGGAGATCCTTTGCATGGAAGTAGTGACTTTAATAAGTGGGGCCAAGGGGGAGGAAGCTTACCAAGAATATAAGGAAGAGGATGGTAGCCATTGTGGGTATGTTTTGATTATTATTTGATTGTGGTCTGTTAAGACTTTGGCTCTCTTCAACTGTTTAGCTAAGATTGGAGTGTTGTTTAGCACAAGGGTGTTACTTAGCGGGAATACCACCTTCATCCTCGGAGGACTTAGAGTGCCTACTCAAGAGAATTTCTTGAGCATTATTTCCACATTCCGACATTTGGCCAAGCTACAAATTTCTTCTACAATGCAAAATTTGATTAGATATGTGTTGAGTTGTAGGGTGCAGCATTGGAGGGTTTCTTTGGGACATTTTTGAGCTTGTCTTCAGTGGAGGAAGTTTTCTTTCCATTGGAAGATCAGTAAGGAAGGTCCTTGTGCTTCATGACATATTTTGGCATCAGGCCAAGCATTCATCATCACCTACAACGCAGTTCCAGTCCATGACTGTGTTATTTTAGAGATCTATGTTATCTATACTGACCGTATAGATATTATTTTGTAACCAATGTTTAGCAGAGACACAAAAATTTCTTCTTTCTTGCGCAAAAAACTCACATTCCTTTAGATCTATCCAATATTTGATCTCTTTCTTAGATGAATGCCACAACTAGCTATCCCTTAGTCAGATCTCGGTCCTGACAATAGAACCATTTGTTTGCTTTATGGGGCCCTAACCCAGGTTTAAATAGTCTATTCGATCCAAAAAAACACACTATTACCGGCACTTTCATCAACGATCTTCTTGCGCATACCGAAGTCTCACCCGAGGCAATATATGGGGATGCTAGAACCAGTTTTCTGCATCTAGAGGGATAGAGGGATGTGGCTTTAGGGATTTTCCTTCTTATCAGAGCTTTGTAGGTTAGATCTATCAATAAGACCAGTGTTGTTCAACACAACTGTTGAACTTACTCAAATACTGCGAAATCTTTCTTAATTAAGCATTAAACATAGTAAATAACCATAAAAAGACTGCACTATTCAGATACAAAATAAATCCCTAACTTAGCACATTTATTCATGAACAGTAAGAAAAAGACAAAAAAATCAATATAACTCAGAACTTCTTAATGATTCATTAATTAACATCTTTATTTTTCTCATACAATCTCTTTCCACCCTGCGCGTAAAGCTATAGGGGCATGCGCACAAAGCTGCAGTCTTTCCTAAGGTCTCCACGCACACAGCTGCAGGAGCCTTTTACTCTAACCCAAACCACAAATTCTAACTCAGTTTTACATCCAAATGAATTACATATCATCAATCATAAGCCTATCTTGTCTATCCCAGCTAGACTCCTTATATAGATTTAGCTTTTACAATACCATGGTCCAAAACCATGGGCGGAGTCCAATTTTCATAAAAAATCCCATCCCATTACATAATTAAGCGGATTTTACCCACCCCAAATCCCCTAAGACCAAAAAGAGACTTCGCATTGCGTGCCTCGATCTGCAGAGTCTTTACTTTGAGGGGGATTCAAGCTCCAACAACTGGTTACTAGATAATGGAGAGAAATGAATTCATATTTTGTGCATCAAATGAATCTCCAGGGATAGAATATTGGTCCTTTGAAAATATGTACTTGAAGTTATATCAATATATTGAGCCTTCCGTTCCTATATTCCCATGGGAATATTGCATAAAATTATACAAATTTTTCTCTATTATCTATAGGCAAGGAAAGAGGGAAAATTCAATTTTTCTCTTGCAACCTAGAATTTTATTTCCATCCCAAGTGATCCAGGTGGATATTGGTGGCCACCCGACTATTCCACCTAGTCATTTTCATCAGTTTTCTTATTAATATTTTTAGCAGTTTTCCGGGTCCTGAACTTCTAAATCCGTTTTGAGGCCCCAAACAATGTTTTTTGGGCATGATTCCATTGGAGATTTCACATAAATCATGTCAGTAGATGTATTCATCAGAGATATCTTTCCAACAAGGCATCATACATGTCAAACATAGATATTATGACGAATTTACAACCCCGACAAGTTGGTTTCCCAACTAACCCCAACTGGGCCCATAAACTCTTGGTGTTACATCTCCTCGAGTTAGGGTTTTGGTTGTTTAGGATTTCCTCTTTTTTTTCAATAATAAAAATACCCTTGAGCCTCATTGTAACACATTTGAGAGGTCGGTAGCCACCACATCTCTTCTTAGAGATAAGCTACCAACGCCCTAGCTAGTTTATTTTCCATTTTGTCTGTAAGCATTTTTCAACATTTATATTAATGAAATGAATTGTTATTTCTGCTGCATCTCTGCGTTTATGTGTATTTCTGTATTTCATTGCGTTCATGCATAAATCCATATCAGTGGTATCAAAGCTGTCTGCTCTTTCTCAATTTTTCTTTGCATGTCCCAACGAGGTCAAGATATAAGGAGTTAGGGATCGATCTGGTTGAACCTTTGTAGAAGAGGTACTGTGTGATGTTTCTCCTCTTGATGTATCTGATGTATTATTAGGCCAACATAATTGTGGAAGTGACATGTTGTGTATGAGCCTAAGCCTCATTCTGTTATTTTTACTTTGGGAAATAATTTGTACAAGATACTGGAGGTAGTACAGCCTCCCGCCATCACTTTGAGTACTGCAAAACAATGCAGTAATATTATTTCTCAAACCAAGAGTTTTTTTTTTCATTACGATTCACCCATAGGGTAAGAAGAATATTGTGGCCGCAACCTCCAAATAGGGTCGCCCTGCGTGGTAGAAACAGATGGAAAAATACGTGGAAGAATACAAGGACAATTTTCCTCACCCACAGAGGTTCCTCTACACTCTCAGGTCAAGCATTCCGTTGATCTGACCCCAGGCATGCCATTGTCTGATGTTGTAATACCTCATGTGACCACACATACATAATCCACACATGTACTATCTACTTATGAAAAGTTCACTGGGATGTTAGTGAAAATATTTGATGCAAAACATTCTGAAACATCCTTGGTTGAGGTAGCCAAGCCTAAATACACAAAACCTTTGCATGAGTTGGAAGGATCTATAAACCCAACGCCATTTCAGAATACTATTGAGGGGGTTAAAAAATTGCAGAATCCATTTCTAGAGGAAAGATCCGCACTTCAAGAGGAGCTCTCTTCTCAAAGGGAAGACATGGAGATATATTTCTCAAAAGAGGATCAAAACAAAGAGCCTCATAATGAAGATGAGGTAACCTCCATTAATGATGAAGATAAGGCAAGAGGTAACAGCGCTGTCACATCAGGAGTAGATCTAGTACCTCATGAAGAGGAAGATGGAGCAATTTCTCCCATGAGAGGAATTATTGTACCCTTGCAAGAAAATCCAAAGAATCTCACATGTGGAGATCAGGGCACAATCCATGAGCAACATGTGCCATCGTTAATAGATTGTGAGATCTTGCAGATAAAAGAAGAAGATAGGGAGGAGGACCAACATCATATGATTAGGAGCACAAACCCCTATCTATTTCAGAAGGCTTAGGAACATAAGAGGCAGACTAATTTGCATAGTAAGAGCAAGGAAAAAACAATCCACTCATATATGTAGTCTACTCTTGATATTGATGTCTCATTACATGGAGGCATTCCACCTGGGAGACCACTAGATTAGGAGATGATAGGAGAACGATGATCACTCCCCTGAT
>CM076577.1:1126127277-1126214089 GCA_034641835.2 Pinus albicaulis | reverse complement strand
ATAGGAAGCGCGTATATACACGGCTTCGCTGAAGAGAAAGCGCGTATGCGCAATAAAATGAGCTTTGTAATATGTACAGAGGTATACGCTGGTTTGTGTGAACGGAAGTGCGTATATACACGACATCAGTAAAAGGAAAGCGCGTATGCAAACTAGGGTTTGCTGAAGTCTGTGGTAAGAAATGTCTGATCTGTTCTGCTGGTTTACTGATATCTGTCAGTGAGGTATATGTATCTCTGTTTACGGTTGATTGTGCTAAAAGTACAAGGAAAGAGTCCTTACTCAAAATATGGATGAAACGGGCCTCGCAAGTTGTGTTCTATTGATTGTGTTGATCCAAGTGGTGAAAAGATTGATGAACGTGGTCCAAGGTGGTGTCGAGGGTTGTAGCCTTCTACTGGGGTCGTAGCTCCTTCCGTGTGAGGTCAGAACGAGAGCAGGGGTTGTAGCTCCCTTCCAAGAAAGGCTGGTAAACGAGTTCAGGGGGTCGTAGCTCCCTTCCAGGAAAGGCTGGTAAACGAGAGAAGGTTGTAGCCTTCTGCAGGTGGGTGCCTGCGTGCTGGTTTGAGTCTGCACCAGTACATGATTGTAAGAAGTTTTCTTAATAATAAATTTTGAAGGCTGAAGCAACGGCAGCGGTGGTTTTCTCCCGAATTGGGTTTCCACCTAAAAATCCCGGTGTTCATGTGTGTTGCATATGTGTGATGATTATTCTGTTCTTAATGCACATGTTTACTGCTTATAGAACATCTAATGAATGAATGATGGAATGATATAAGTGAAGAACTAATGGCATAATTAGATCTCTGAGTATACGCGAGGTTGCATGAAATATATTCAAGGTATACGCGAGTTTACTAAAGGAAAGTAGCGTATGGGTTTTAAGGAATGAAAAGTAAAAAGTTTTAGTTTGCCCTAAATACTGATTCACCCCCCCGTCTCAGTATTTTTCCCAACAATTGGTATCAGAGCAGGTTCTTATGCAGAAGCTTGATCGTTTGAAGGAGATCCGTCGCAATGGGAAAGAAGTAAAAAAAGAATGTTACTCAAGGAAAGGAGATGCCTCAGAAATCATGTATAGAAGAAATTGAAGGAGATGAAACAGGTATTGATCGTTGTTCTTGTATTTCACTTACCTGTATATGCAAAGGATATGATAGTGAAAGTGAAGATGAAGAAGATTCTGACCAAGCTCTACAAGTGGTCATGGCAAAGAAGCAAAAGAAGAAGGCTACTCAAAGTAAGGAGATAGCTGAATTTGAAAAAAATGAATCTGATAGTGATTGGGGTCCTAATTTTCTTATTGGTGCAAACAATAATGAAGATAGTGAGAGTAAAGTTGTGGATCTAGAAGAAGTTATCAAAGATCAACAAAGAATATTTAATGAGAAGGAATTTGCTAACAAAGCTTTGATATTTAGACTGAAAAGGATGTTCGATGATGTATACAGTCGAAGTAAAGGATATGAAGCTAGAATCATATCTCTGCAAGCAGATCTTAAAGAATCAAATAAGAAGAATGAAGGACTTGAAGCAGAAAATGTTTCTCTAAAAACAGATCTGGAAAAATAAAAAAGGAAGAATGAATGTCTTGAAGCTGGAATCATCTCTCTACAAGCAAAACTTTAAGCATCAAGTAAGAAGAGTGAGGAACCTCTACAATCATTTGAAAAGGAAGGACTTGAAGCAGAAATCATTTCCCTCAAAGAAGACCTGGATAAATCAAATAAGAAGAATGCAGGGCTTGAAGCAGAAAACATATCTCTGAAAGAAGATCTCAAAGCATCAAAAGAAGAAGAATGAAGATCCGCAACAAACATGTGAAGTAAACGAAAATTGGTTGAAAGAAGAGATTCTTAAAATCAAGGATCAAGTGGAAGATGGAAGAAGGAAAGAAGAAAGCATGACAAAGCAATGTCAAGCCTTGGAGGTTGAGGTAAACATTCTCAAAGGTAAATTAGAAGAAAAGGTTAAAATTTTGAGGTTTCAAGATAGTTCTAATATTCTGGACAATATTCTGAGTAATCAAAGGTCTCCTGCTATCAAACTTGGTCTTGGTTTTCATGAAACTGTTAAAGGAGAATCTAGCTCACAAGGAAGTGCCAAAAATTCAAAGGATGTCAATGCAAAACCTGAAGTGTTGAAAGAAACAAAAGGTCAATCAACAATGATGAAATCTCAAAGGAAATCATTCAATAATGCCGAATGTTTCAAATGTCATAATTATGGGCATGTTGCAGCAAATTACAGGAGCAGATCATTTCAGCCTCAAACAAACAGATTCCATTCAGAAAGGTACTCTGGTTTATTCAAGGGATATTGTTTTTCATGTAACAAGTATGGACATAAAGCAGCTGATTGCAAAAGGAGGAAGATTAGAAATACTCATTATGATTCTTATGCTTACTTTTCTGGACATATGAGATGTTATGCTTGTAACAAGTATGGTCATGTATAAAAAATGTAGGTTGAACAAGATATGAGAAATTGGATAACTTCCAAGACACAAATAGAAAGTTCAAACAAATCCGGAAAAAGATGGAGAACCGATCAGAAACGTAGGGAATTCTGACCCTACTGCAGTCATCCGCTTCAGAAGCTGACTTTTCTTATTGACTGCAGGAATGATGTGGGATACATTATGAGATTTAGTAATGTATCATCACAGGGGGAGCAATATATGATGAATCTCATGGTTGATTTGATCATTCTGGTTATGTTTACTTCTCACAGCGCATCTGATGTGGAAAAGACAGGTACAGGAAGCATAAGTTCAGGGGGAGATGAAGGAAAGTGAAATTTTCAATGTAACACTTTCCATACGCGGGTTATACTAACAAAAGTCGCGTATACACGCGAGTTTCATCAGACACAGTCGCGTATGCATTTATGATAAGAGAATTGGTATGATAGCTGAAGATCTGGTGCAAAGGTTCAGGGGGAGCATTAGTCTGACTGTTAATAACTGTATTATTGACTCTGTTTCAGCTTAGTTTCTCAGTTCTAAATAATGATGATATGATACTTGATGCCTTATGTTGAAGATTATGGATGAGTCCTGTTTACATTTTGATGATGAGATTGGAAGTCTTATAATTCGAAGATAAGGACAGATCATGCAGAGATTGTTGCGGATGACTTGCTGATGAACATATTCAGGTTGCACAAGTTAAGAAGGAGCACTGGTTTAGGGGGAGCAGCAGGTTGAATACTAATGATTGCATTGTTGGCAATATGACTGCTTTTTCTTTGGTCTTTGTGATACTCATGCTCAAATGATGATAACTTGGTACATGGTTTATTATGATGAGATTTTGAGCCCTGGTTGCTGATAAGTATCTTTTATGCTCACACATGGATGAGCTGGATGTTGTTTGATTCAGAAATAAGAATGGATCATGCAGATTTTGTTACTATGGTTGAGATCTTTTTCCTACATATGTTACTTCATGTTAAATCTTGAAGATCTTGGTGATGATGGACCACATGGATGATTGCTTGACACTTATTTGAAGATGTTGTTCTGGTATGATAATCTCTCTTGAAAAGATTGTATTGATGCTGCAAAGAATCTGAAGGCTTGGTTACTAATGGGCTTATGCTACAACCGGTGAATGACGCTTGAAGACACAACTACACTGTTCTGTAGTCCAGGGAAGCATTCAAATATCTCAGAAAGAAGCTGAACACTGAATTTTTCTCACAGAGGATCAGATCTGCATAAATTTAGAATATGGCAGTGGATACGCGGGTTTCATGAAACATAGTCGCGTATATACGCGAGTTCCTGCACAGAAAACCGTGTATGTCTGATTGCTGACAATTTTCTGCTTGGAGTCATCTCTCTTCAGCACAGCTGCAGTGCTGTTTGGTATCTCTGATACTGTTTGGTATATCTGGTGGTGTTCCAGTTCTCATAATTCTTTTCTCATGTTTTGATAAAGATGCCTTGATGATTTGTTGGTGAAAGTGTTCAGAATGCACAAACTAAGGGGGAGCCTTAGTCATATGGAAAGGATGTTCAGATGCACATTTTCAGGGGGAGCCCTTGTCTTGCTGAGTATAATGCATTGTCTGCGTTATGATGATTCTGAAATGTGATCTCTTTCTTGAGGTATTTTTGGTTTTGATTATGAAAAGTCATATTTGTATTTTGATGAAAAGGTCTTGTTGAGACCCATGATGTAAAACTGAAATATTCAGTCATGTAAGGACTTGTCAAATTTGTAAACCCACTTAGTTGGGTAGCTGAGTCAAATTTTGTAAACCCACTTGGTTGGGTAGTTGAGTTGAAATGTGTAAACCCACTTGGTTGGGTACTTGAGTCTCATATGTAAATCCACTTGTTTGGATATTTGATGTAAGTATGAGTCTTTGGTGATAGGACGTTCATAGAGTCATGTACTTCATTGAAAAACATGTTTGAAGATTCAGCATGAACTCAGGGGGAGCTTGGCCACTTCAGTATATATCATATCTGCAGAATGCTTCTTCCACATGCGGAGAAAAGGGGGACAGTATGTTGGTTTTGATCCACCCTTTGCCCTTGATGTCAAAGGGGGAGAGTGACATGGTGTTTGAATGAAGAAAAAGAATGGTGTAAAAAATGGGGAATGTGACATGGTGTCATTGTATTCTTAATGTACCTAGCTGTTGTAGTAACCAAACACCATCATGGTTGCCATCAAGTCCAAAGGGGGAGATTGTTGGCAATATGATGCAGAGTGTTGTCCTTGATGGCAACCCACTGAATGAAGATGAAGACATGCGACTGTTGACATGTGTTGTCCTTGATGGAAATTCACCTGATGAAGTTATTCTTGACTTGATGGACTTGGTAAATGATGTTTGTTAGCAATATGATGTTGAGTGTTGTCCTTGAAAGGCAACCCACTTGATGAAGATGATGGCAACTTACTTGATGAAGTTGTGCTTGCTAGAATATGTTCTTGATGAAGAAAATATGATGTATCTACAGTGTGTACAGAAGGCAATGAAGAAAGGAATTCAGAATGTGCTCAAAGTATGATGAAAAGAGTATGTCTCTATGAATACGCGGATCTGTCTAAAGGAAGTCGCGTATGCACGCGGAAAAGAACGTGCCAAGTCGCGTATGGGCTAAAGCGCTCTAAAAGTGCAAAACCAGGGGTAACCACCATGGTATTGACCCATTGTATTGGGTAATGATCCGCCTAATTGACCCCGTCCAGGAATACCATCGGAGGTAATGTAGTTTTGGGCTCATGGTATTGTTTTGGCTCATGGTATTGAAAAAGGGGCTCATGGTATTGAAGGCTCATGGTATTGTTTTGGCTCATGGTATTGAAAAAGGGGCTCATGGTATTGAAAAAGGGTAAACCTATATAAGGAGAAGAATTTCATTATGCAAATCATGAGAGTGGGAGCAAGATGTCTGAGCTTGAATGAATACTTCTCTGTGAAGTATATCTGTATGGAAAGGGTAAAGGTTTGATCTGAATCTATGATGCACCTATGAAGAAATGATGAAGCGAAATATCTAGATCTGGAATGTATTTGTATCTGCTAGATCTGTTTATGGAAGGCTTAGATCTGAGATGAGGTGAACATCTGTCTGAAGTAAAAGGGTAAATCTGAACTGAATATCTGATATGAAGAAGTATGCTGCTCTATAATGGTTGAATATCTATACGCTAGTTCGCTGCATAGGAAGCGCGTATATACGCGGCTTCGCTGAAGAGAAAGCGCGTATGCGCAATAAAATGAGCTTTGTAATATGTACAGAGGTATACGCTGGTTTGTGTGAACGGAAGTGCGTATATACGCGAAATTAGTAAAAGGAAAGTGCGTATGCAAACTAGGGTTTGCTGAAGTCTGTGGTAAGAAATGTCTGATCTGTTCTGCTGGTTTACTGATATCTGTCAGTGAGTTATATGTATCTGTTTCATGGTTGATTGTGCTTAAAAGTGTGGAAAGGGTCCAGTCTGAAAATATGATGAAACGTGGCCTGCAAGTTGTGTTCTATTGAAGTTGTTGGATCCAGTGTGAAAATTGATGAAACGTGGTCCAAGGAGGTGCTGAGGGTTGTAGCCTTCAGTCAGGGGGTCGTAGCTCCCTTCCAGGTGAGGCTGGTAAACGAGAGCAGGGGGTTGTAGCTCCCTTCCAAGAGAGGCTGGTAAACGAGTCAGGGGGTCGTAGCTCCCTTCCAGGAGAGGCTGGTAAACGAGCGTAGGTGGGTGCCTGCGTGCTAGTAGGAGTCTGCACCAGCACATATGTTGTAAGATGTTTTCTCTATAATAAAATATTGAAGGCTGAGCAACTGCAGCAGTGGTTTTCTCCCGACTTGGGTTTCCACCTAAAAATCCTGGTGTTCATGTGTGATGCTTTGTGTGATGGTTTATTCTGATCTTACTGCACATGTTTACTATTTATTGAACATATGATGAATGAATAATGGAATGATATAAGAAAAGAACTAATGACATAATTAGATCTATGTGTATACGCGAGTTGCATGAAAGATATCTGCGTGTATACGCGAGTTTACTAAAGGAAAGTAGCGTATGGGTTTTAAGGAATGAAAAAGTGAAAAGTTTTGAGTATGCAGTAAATACTGATTCACTCCCCCCTCTCAGTATTTTTCCCAACAAATAAGACAACACATCCTCGCCAAGTAAGTACAGACCTATATCTCTCTTCAATGTCATTTACAAAATTATCTCCAAAGTTATAGCTAAGAGGCTGAAGAAGATCCTTCCCCTCATCATCTCCCCGGAGCAAACAGGTTATGTGGAAGGAAGGCAAATTCTTGATGGCATCATTTTAACCCATGAAGTCATTTACTCCCTCAAAACCACCAAAAAACCGGCATGCTTCTCAAAATTTACCTATCAAAAGCTTTTGATAAACTCAGCTGGGATTACATCAAAAAATTATCTTATAGCCTTTGGCTTCAGCCATACCTGGGTTTGATGGATCAAGAGTCTCATCCCCTCCCCGTTTCTCTCAATTTTGGTCAATGGAATCCCATCCTCTACCTTCAACCCCTTGAGAGGCATTAGAAAAGGGGACCCTCTCTCTCCCTTTATCTTCATCATTATGGCAGAAGGATTGGTTCGCCTTCTCAAAAGCTTCGTCCAGAGAAGTGCCCTACTTGGTTTACCCCTCCAAAACCTGCCTCCCTCCTATCACTAGAAATTTTTGGATGCCAATATGATTATGGGTTACCCCTTGGTCCAGGAAGCTCGATCCCTCAAATCCATTCTCGAATCCTTCTCTCAGGGCTCCGGCATAGAGGTCAACCCTGAAAAATTGCAGATCTTCTTCTTTCACACATCCCCTCTTACTCAGCGCACTATCACCAGCATCCTTGGATTCTCCATTGATTATTTTCCTTCCAAATACCTAGGAGCTCTGCTGAATGACTCGGCCATCAATCACTCCTCTTGGAGAGCTCTACTATACAAAATGGAAACTCGGTTATCCAACTGGACCCATCGCTCCCTCAACATTGATAACTGCCTGGTCCTCATTAAATTTGTTCTGCAATCCCTCCCTATCTATCTCTTCTCAGTACTGGAATCTCCCAAATTGGTTCTCAAAGCCATGCACAACTTGCAACGATATTTTCTATGGGGAGGCACCAAAGAAAAAAACAAATGGGCCTTAGTCGATTGGAAGGATGTTTGTACCCCTAAAATTCAGGGAGGACTAGGGCTGCATGACACTGAGCACAATAATACCATAATGGAAGCCAACATCTAGTGGAAATGGGTCTCCAACCCTAACACTCCATGGGCCAACCTATGGGCAGCCAAGTACGCACACTACTGGCCAAAGGAGGATCTCATAAGGTAAAACCTAGATCTGGTGGATCCCAAATCTGGAAAGCAACAAGCAACCAAAAAAGGATGATACAAAATCACAACTTCTGGGAGCTGCGAAGTGGTAACAAAGCTAAATTATGGGAGGAATCCTAGCAACAGATGCCAATACTTTCCTCGATATTCCCCAAACCTCTATGAAGTGCGGCTATCCAAGGAAGGCAAAGACAGAGGGTTCACGACTTCTGGATGGACGACACCTCCCAAGATTACAGGAAATGGCTACACACGAGTAGATGGCAAGACGAGTGGAACAATGAGAGACATATAGACATCTAGGAGGAGCTCAGTACTAAAAGAAAAATTAGAGTAAAAACAGGTCCAGACATCCTCTGCTGGGGGCATATGCCCAGTGGAAACTACTCAACCAAGAAAGCTTACAACATTCTTCATCAGCAGAACCTCGAACTAGCAGATCTCATCTGGAAAAAGATATGGAAGGAAAATATGTGGCCTAAAATATCTACCTTCCTATGGCTGCTCAGTAAACGATGCATCCTCACATGGGAGAATAACTTGGAAACCATCAACCACCTGTTGGACCAATGCCCTACCGCCAATTTCTTTTGGGACAGAATTGTAGTCTTATTCCACCGTTCGAACTGAGCAAGGGGAAACATCATTAACACCATTAGCAACTGGCAGGAAAATCCATACACCAGCACTCTCTTGAATATACTATGGCAGATCATTCCAGGCATCCTCATTTGGAACATCTGGAAGGAAAGAAACAACCACATCTTCAAAGAGAAGGCATCCACTTCAGATCACCTCTCGGATAGGATCCACAAAAAGCTCTCGGAAACTCTGGCCTTACACACCTAGAGTCAGGAGGACTCCCCACCTTTGCAATAGGGTGCCACATACGGAACAATTGGAAAATGAGTCTTAACACCCCCTTGGACATCAATCTTAGAAGCACAGGTAGAACCCCTGCTCCTGAAAAATGGTCTCCCCCCCTCTAATGGCTTCTTCAAATGCAATTTCGATGGTGCGTCCAAAGGCAACCCTTTCAATGCAAGATTCACGGGCATTATCAAGAAATCTCAAGGAGACCCTCTTTGGATTTACTACGAGAACATAGTTTGGGACAACAATAATTCAGTGAAGTTGGAGGGGATTATACATGGTATTCAAATTTCAATCGAGTTTCATTACTTCCCACTAGAAATGGAGGGAGACTTGCAAATCATAATTATGGCTGCCACAAAAATCCTCCAAGGAATGAATTCCTCAAAAGTATCCAACAACTGGAGACTTTCCCATAAGCTCAAGGTGCTGGAACAGTTGATTCACAACCACAGAGCCATTAATTTTGGTCATGTTCGTAGGAAGGCCAACTCCATTGTGGATCTCCTAGTGAGCAAAGTGGTGGAAAGCAACTGTGAACTGCATCACTCCACCCTAACAAAGGTTGAGGAGGAATCACTTAGACAGGATTGCTTCACTCTCATTCAGAAGGATCTGCTCCCCTCGGATGCGGGTGACAGAACTGACATTCTTGAAAATCACATCCCACACTCCCCGGAGGACGAAGATCTTCTGCGCAGAGCCTCACCTACTGCGGATCCTCAAACCGTTAGCCACTTGCACGAGACTCATAGAATCATAAATGATGATGAGATGATGGGAACTGCATCACCATGTCTAGGGAATCACCTCGCATCTATCACCATAAATTATCACCATGATTAACCTGTATTGCATCCATCCCCCTTCCCTTGAGCCTACTTAGGTGATCGATCATGCACGTAGCTACGTGCGAAGCCTACTCATTACTATCCTCCTTGCACACCCCTAGCCCCTTTAAAAATATGAGCTCTCAACCACTTTCAATACATTGTATTTTATCTCTACCTTTCGCCTCTTAACCTCCACTCTCACTTCTCCCTGACTTCAGAAGGTTGCAAAGCTCTATTCTCAGCATTGCGCTGCGCAGTCTCTTTTGGGTTTCCGCATCCTTTCCTGCACACCTTCCCCCCTTCTATTCCCACCCCTTGATCCCCAGTGTTGCTTTCCCTTCTGTGTACCCCTCCCTGAACCACTCCCCCCTGCCTCTTCACGCAATGGTTCCCAGACTTCGCCAGATAACTATCTGTGGTGGACAGAGATGGGCTCTCCCTGGCCGTTATCACCGTGGCAAGAAAAATTGCCTAGTGTCGATGGAAGGCTCTTCATCCCGCACTTTTGCACATCAGAGTCCCGATCCTTAGAAGAATGAAACATCCACTGTGCAAGCTGTGCAGAGAGGAAGGCACGGCCCACAGAAGTCCACCATCATTCCCCAGACGCAACACCAACACTGCAAAAATGACCCGTTGCTGGTTTCAGAGGAGGAAGATGAGGATTCAGATGACTGGTTGATGTATTCTGATGGCAACTAGATGCATGTCTTCAATGGCGTAGATCTGAACTCCCCTATCCTCTGTGCACCAGTCTACAAACCCAGGCGTAGAGTGGTAGATGCAGAGGAAGTCGCTGCGCAGGCTCCTGCTTGCCCCATTGAAGAGGAGGTCCCCAACAGTGATGATGAAGATGAAAAGTGAAGCCTGCGCAACTGTTCAATTCTTCCATGTTTTTTGTCAATCTTGCTATCAGTGCTTTTTTGCTACCGTTTACTTTGTGCTACTTAGATACTCCAACACTAATGCGCATAATGTAATTTTCTGTTTTAATTTTTGTTCGGGCTGGTTTCCTCCTCTGAGGCAGCTTAGAAACCATGTAACTAAGGCTGGGATTGGCTAAGCGCAACTTGCCAACCTAGCCTGTAGCATATGTAACTTCTCTATTTTTGAATTAATAGAATACCCTAACTTACCAAAAAAAAACATGTAGGTGGATGTATCTCTAAGACAATGCAGCATAAGCCATTAGCTATGTGGATTTACCAAGTATCTCAAATACTTATCCCAATAGAGTTTTTCCAACCTTTTGATGTTTTTTTCTTTGACCTTTGAAACTTATTTTCATTCCCTTATCAAGTCTTTCACATTAGGGATCGAACTGGGAGGGCATTTATCAATAATATTTGCAGCCATGAGATTTTGACTGACAGTTTCCACAATGTTATTAGCCATATATTTTTCTCTAAAAATGGCTCTTTCAACATTTTTTAACTGTATATCCCAGTCAATAAACAATATTTCCTTTTTAGAGTCCTCAATCCTGGGTAGGTTGGCATTTAGGCCATCAGCAGTATCCTGCCAGGTCACATACTGTGAAACTTTATCATCAAGATCATCAAAACTGATCCTATGGTCTAATATTCGATTCATCAGTGAATCAATTTACTCACATAATTCAAGGATTTTTGACAAATTTTGACAAAAATTAACTTGATGTTGTGCCAGTAGGGTATTTATTTCCAATGCATCTTTTCTAAATTCATCTATCTTTGGATTATCTTTCAATTGCTCTACAGAAAACTGCAATTGATGAATTTGAGTGTCCTTTGAACTGATTTCCTTTTTGTGCTGAATATTCAATTGGTCCATGATATCTTGGAGTTTTGTTACCTGTACATGTAGTTTTTGGTTGGCATCATGCTTCTCTGCATGTATCTCATGTTCTAATTGGATGATTCTTTCATCCTTTTCTTTCATCAATTGTTGAACCTCATAAGCTCTATCTATATTTGCAGATGGATAAGCTCCTGCGAACTTGGTTAGACAAGTTAGATCTTGTGAAGGTTCTTCTTGTGAATCTTTCAGAAAGCTTCCATTGAAACATATCTTGGGACAAGGAGTTGAGATTTCTCTTTTCTCCTTATTTTCTTTTGTCTGCTCATAACCGCTTTATGTTTAGGACTACATAATATATTCATAGGAGGGATTTACTCAATTTTGAGTACAATTTATGTAGTTGGGAAGGCTGGGATGAATTCCACTTGTTCTGTGCTAACTAATTTGTGAAAGGGCCCAACAGTGAACGGTTCCTGACTTTTACTTTGAGGTGTTTGCGCAATCTATTGATGACCAGTAATCATCACTTCTTGGTCTCCTTGGAGCCTTTTTTTAAAATCATACTAGACATCATTAAAATTACTTAGGAAATATAATTCCATGGTTTGAACTTCAGTAGATTTATCTGTTATGAATCCAACTCCCAAAATAAAATAAAAGAGAGATCAACGCCTTAGAAATTAGCCACTTCGAGGGGGAAAACTCCAATACATTACATAAATGAACAATCCTTGGATGATGCAAATGAAAAAACCTCCTTCTATATATAGGGGTCCATGGGGTCACAATATAATCCTAGCCGACCTAACAATAATAATGTAAGGGAACAATAATAACAATATGGGGGTTACAGGGGTACACCAATAACAATAAGGGGGCTACACTAATAACAATAAGGGACTACACTAGTAATATGGGGACCTAACATGCCCCTCTCCTTCAAAAAAGTGTTGTCCTCAACGCTTGAGTAGCTTTGGATGCACCTGTATAAAATTCTCATCCTCCCATGTAGAATCTTCAGTGGGTAGGTTCTTCCACTTGATGAGATACTCTGAAATTGATCGATTTCATAGTTTTCGAGTTCTTGTTTCCATGATTGTTTCAGGTTCCAATATGATTTTTCCTTCCTCATAAAGTTCTAGCAATATTGTTTGAACTGGAAGTTTGTCACCTATAACCTTCTTTAAGCATGGAACATGGAAAACTGGATGCACTCGCGAAGAAGTAGGAAGCTCCAATTTGTATGCCATAGTACCAATATTTTGCAACACCTTGTAAGGACCATAGTTTTTTGGCGCTAATTTATTATCCTTCTTAGATTTCTTGAGGGAAATTTGTATTTATGGTTGTAGCTGTAAAAATACCCAGTCTCCTACATCAAAACTTCTCTCGTTGCGATGTTGATCTACCTATTGTTTCATTCGATTTTGTGCCAAATTGAGGTTATCCTTTAAGAGTTGGAGAACTTGATGTTGTTGCTCGATGTGATATTCCAATGCTTTCACCTTAGAATTTTCTCTTAAAAATGATGTGATGGACAGTGGATGATATCCATAAAGTGCCATAAATAGCGTCATTTTTCTGCAATATGGAAGGAAGTGTTATACCACAATTCAGCCAGAGGTAACCACTTAACCCATTGTGTTTGTTTATCAGATACAAAACAATGAATATATCCTTCCAAACATTTTTTCACTATCTCTGTTTGACCATCAAATTGAGGATGATAAGATGAGCTATGAGCTAGTTGAGTACACAAACAAGAAAATAATTAAGTCCAAAATTTTCTAGTAAAAATGGGATCTCTGTCACTTACCATAATCTTTGGGTTTCCATGTATATTTTGAATTGTTTCCATAAATGAAGTAGAAATTGTACTTGCTTTAAATGGATGAGATAATGCACAAAAGTGTGCATACTTGGTCAGTCTATCAACTACCACCATGATGACACTCTTTCCTTCGGACTTAGGTAAACCTGTGATAAAATCCATTGAAATCTCCTCCCAATGTTGACTTGGAATGGATAAAGGTTGTATAAGACCCGGGTCTTAATTGTATCAACTTTATTTTGCTGGAAAAATAAACATTCTGCCACAAAATTTTGAATATCAGATTTAAGGCCATCCCAAAAAAATTATTTCTTTGCCCTGTGGTAAGTTTTTAAAAATCTTGAGTGTCCCTCTAAAGTATAAGTGTGCAATTCCAAAAGAATATTTTTTTTTAGTTGGGAATTCTTACAAAGATATAAGTGATCTTTGTACCATAAGGAATCATTTTTCCAACTAAATGTATCAGATGTACTAGGATCTTGTTTCAACTTTTGAATGGGTGTCCACACTTCTTCGTCTTTCTTCCGTTCATCCCTTGCTTTAGATATCCAATCTAGTTGGATAATATGAATCGCACAAAGAAATGCTTCCACCTCTTCATCCTTTCTTGAGAGTGCATTTGCAACAACATTTAGCTTCCCTTTTTTGTATATGATTTCAAATTCATAACCCAACATCTTTGTGACCCATTTTTGTTGCTCTTCTGAATAAATTCTTGTTCCAAAAAGTGTTTAAGACTATCATGATCAGTTTTTACCTTGAAGTGTCTTCCCATTAGGTAAGGTCGCCATTTCTTTAGCACATGTAGTATTGCTAACATATCCTTCTCATAAATAGCTTTCTGTAAATAATTTCCTTTGATTGGACAACTTTAAAAAGCAATGGGTCTTACTTCTTGTATTAAAAAAACACCAATTCTGTTTCCTGAAGCATCACATTCCACAATAAAAAATTTTGTGAAGTCTGGCGTAGCTATGACTGGTGCTAGGCACATTTCCTCTTTAAGATGTTCAAAGGCCTTAGTTGCTTCAGGAGTCCATGAAAATGAACCTTTCTTCAATAATATTGTTATAGGTTCTGATATTCTCCCATAATTATTAACAAACTTGCGATAATACCCTGTTAACCCAAGAAATCCTCGCAATTGATTTATGGTTTTGGGGACTTTCCATTCCTTAATGGATTTAATTTTTTTAGGGTCTACCTTAACACCCTCGTGAGATACAATATGACCCAAATATTCCACCTCTTGTACTCCAAAGAAAAATTTGGATGTTTTTGCATATAATTATTTCTCCTCCAATAGTTTGAGCACCCTGTCAACATGTTGAACATGATCCTTCCAAGACCCACTGTAGATTAGTATATCATCAAAAAATACTAACACAAATTTTCTAAGGAAGGGTTTGAAAATGGAATTCATCAACCCTTGAAATGTAGAAGGTGCATTGGTAAGGCCAAAAGGCATGACCAAAAATTCATAATGACCCTCATGAGTTCGAAATGCTGTTTTTGGAATATCTTCAGTCTTCATTCTAATTTGATGATATCCTGAACAAAGATCCAACTTGGTAAAATAAATTTCTCCATGTAATTCATCCAATAATTCATCAATCACAGGAATGGGAAATTTATCTTTAATAGTGAGTTTATTGAGCTCCCTATAATCCAGACACATGCGCCATGATCCATCCTTCTTGTGCACCAATACTACTGGAGTAGAGAAAGAACTTTGACTAGGTTGAATTATTCCAGCCTCTAACATTTCTACAATCATACATTCATTTTTTCTCTTTTGGACATAAGGATATCTGTAAGGCCTGATGTTTGGAGGAACACTTATTGGAATCAAATGAATAGCATAATCATTATCATGAATAGGTGAGAGTCCTTTGGGAGTTTCAAACACTTTGGAATGATTGTCCAAGACTTTTTGGAGATTTGGAGAAATATATGATTTTGATGTTGGAACTTCTAGTGAGAATAATTGTGCAATTACACTTGTTGTTATTTCTTCAAAAGCTTTGTCATGACATTAGAGCTTATTATCTTTTCGAGCTTCCTTGCGATACCACGTAATTCGATTTCCTTTCCTTCAGAAAAAAAATTCAAGAAAAGTTCTTGAAAATTAAAAGCTACCATCCCCAAAGATTGTAACCATTGTACAACTAGTACAACATCAACACCTCCCATTGGAATGGAAAACATTCGACTATTCAATACATATTCCCCCATGGTTAGCTTGATATTATGGCATTTTCCAGAGCAATTTATAGTTCCTCCATTTGCAACCATCACTTGACATTTTGGTGCTGGGTATAGGAAAAAATTCAATTCCTTGGCTACGTTACAATGAATAAAATTATGGGTACTACCTGAATCAATCAACACTATTACCTTTTTCTTTTTGATATGTCCTTTTATCTTGAGAGTTTGAGGAGTGGTAATTCCTGCCAATGCATTACACGATATGGTTGGACTCATTTCTTCTTCTTCTAGGGTTGGTTTCTAGTGTATATCCTCTTCTTTTGAAGTTTCTTGTTCATTTTCTTCCTCCTCTTCACAATCTATGTAAAATAATTTCTTCTTAGCACACTTATGACCTTTAGTGTATTTTCTGTCACAACTGTAGCAAAGCCCTTTTTATCTTTTTTCTTCAAATTTTTGTGGTGTCAACCTTGTAGGTTGTGGAAGTCTAGGAGTAGAAACACTTCCATATTTATAGATGTGAGTGGTAGGCTTCCTTGTCGCCATAATTTTACATTCAATTTTTCTTGCCAACATGAATTCCTTCTCTAATGAATCAGGTTCCCAAACGCGAACTTCATGTTGGATGTTAACCTTTAAATTCCCTATGAATACATCAATCTTGTGTTCCTATGGAATATCAGTTACCCTTATATTCAATTTTTGGAAGTCCTCAATGTGCTCCACCACTGAACCCTTTTGTTTGAGATTTATCAATTGGCTAAAGAAGGTGCTTCTCTTTGTATCCTCATAATGTGCTATCATTTCCTCCGTAAAAGTTAACCAAGTGAAAAAAAATTACGGAAGCAAAGCCATCGATACCATACAAATGTATTTTGTTCTAAATGTAAAGTTGCAATGCGTGCCTTTTGTGTGTTTTGCACATTATTGAGTTCAAAATATTTCTCCATCTATAGTATCCATGTTACAGGATCCTTGCCATCAAACTTCCTCATATCCATCTTTGGAATATGGTGGTTCTTCCATCCAACATTAGAGTTTATGAAATCATGATTAACATTTATTTTTTTCTCATCATGAGTTTCTTCTACTATATTTTCGGCATTAGAAAAAATTTCTTGTATCAACTTTGCCAAGCCTTCCATGTCTGCTTTTATATCATTATTCATTTTTTCCATGTTGTCTTTCATTTTTTCTTCGATGTCATCCATCTTAGCTTCCATGCCATCCATATTAGCTTCCATGCCTTTCTTCGAACCATCCATCTTCGCTTCCATGCCTTTCTTCAAAACTTCCATTTCATTTTTTGTTTCTCTTTGCGAGAGAGAAATTTGGTGCACTTACGCTTGTAATTTTGATAGATCATGTTGCAATTATTCATATTCATGAGTCATAGTAGAGAATTATAAGGGCTTTATGAGTTTTGAATTATTTTTAGGGGTATTTTAGAACCTAATACTATGCTCAATAGGCCCTTGGAATCACTTAGAACTGATTTTTGAAACAAGACTTATGCAATTTGAAAAACAATACACACATTTTTCTTGCTTTTGAAGAGCTTGATATTGAAAATGAATTATATATGTAATTTCGGATCTTTAATATCTAAAATTTTGTCTTCTAGTAGCCCTATGAATCTTCTTTAGAATTCCATAGGTCTAATCTGATTTCGAGACTTTACGACAAAGTTATGCTGAATCTACCACAATGACCTAATTATGGACTAGTTGAGTATAGCACATGTGTACGGCGTGCCACGTCTCACTATTTCCCCCTTAGGCTCTGAAATTGATACAAAGGAAACCACAGTTTGTGTTCTTGCGGCCACTTTTTACAGAATTCCAATCCGATGCTCAGAGAGAGAGTTATGACAATTTTCCCAAGGTCACTTCTTTGAGATGAAATTAGGGAGCCTAAGCAAACCCTAACTTACACGGATCATATCTCTAAAAATATTGTGAACCAAGATCTGAAGTTTTTACAGGAAGTTCCTCATGATTTCGGCTTCGCTCTATAAACATTACAACTTCTGAACCTTTGTAGAAAAAATTTAGAGCGAACATTCCACGATGACCTATTTAGGTGAAATTCGGGAGCCTGAAAAAATCCTAACTTCCATAGATCATATCTTCGAAAATATTGTGAACCAAGATCTTAATTTGTACACGAAGTTATTCAGAATTTTGGCTATGCTTTGTAAAAATTTCAGCTTCTGAAAGTTAGTATAAAAAAAGTTATAGCGAAAATTCGACGATGATCTGTTTGTAGCAACAAAACCCTAGAATCCAAAGCTCTGATACCAAATTTTATGAAACTAGCTCCAAAAATAGAAGAAAAGATATATCAATGCCTTAGAAATCAGCCACTTCGAGGGGGCAACCTCCAATACATTACATAAATGAACAATTCTTGAATGATACAAATTACAAAACCTCCTTCTATATATAGGGTTCCATGGGGTCACAATATAATCCTCGCCGACCTAACAATAATAATGTAAGGGAACAATAATAACAATATGGCGGTTATAGGGGTACACCAATAACAATAAGGGGGCTACACTAATAACAATAAGGGACTACACTAGTAATATGGGGACCTAACATTATCTTGTTCAGTTTTATTAAGAACTTCAGTATCCTTAGGTGCCGGTTCTTTTTCCTTTTCCTTTTGTGTTAAAGGTTGGGAGTCTTCCATCATTTTTGATGAAATTCCTTCTAATATCTTGTTCCTATACTGTTTAAAATTTGGCAATTTTTGTGGATGGAGGCGTAGGGTTACTAACTTCTAAAATTTAGAGTAATTATTGATTGACTCAAATAAGTCATCGAAATCATCATCTTCGTGTACAAAAGGTATGATTTTAACTTGGGCGGTAAAATCATTGGCAACTTTATTTGGGTCATATAGTCTGTTTGAAATTGTAAACAATTTCAAACATTCAATTTTCCTGATCTGTAAAACTGTATGCTTGTAATTTTCTAAGGCATAAACATGAAAATTAATTGGAAAGGAGGTTCCATGATGCATTCTTAGCTTCGTTAAGAAACTTGTTAATCCATTGCGAATAGTTTGATAAGCTACTTGTCTTGCGAGAAGCTTATCAGGAACATATAATGGTAAAACATGTGGCCAAGCCAGATTGCCAAAAACTCTAACATAGGTAAAAAATTCTTCTCCAAACCATTTTCCAATGGAGGAGAAATCATCTTGAGCTTCTTTTGATAATCTAGAGGCTTTCTCATTGAAAACTACTTGAAACAAAGGGAAAATAATTCCATGGAAGATTTTATAAAAATGGTTTTCATATTTTTACTCCCATAACATGCTATGATAGACATGAATGGGGAGAGGGTCCTGGGTGGTCCATTTCCAACCCATGGCTGGAAAAAGTTTGGAGGAAATAGAACGATTTTTCCTATATTCTAAAATTTGAGTAGCAATATTGTTGGACAAAATGTTTCCCCAATCCATAATATAAGTCTGCGACTGCTTCCATTAGGGTAACCCATTCAACTGAAAATTTGGTAGTGTCAAGTTGAACAAACAACCTAAAAATCATTGCAACAACATAACAATAGGGACTAGCAAGGGAGTCAGTATAATACATACCCTTGTCATCATTTTTGTGTTTATTCAGGTTGCTTCTCCATTGCTTGATTGGATTTGACTTCACCTCATTCTCGCTGGCAAATTGCGCAAGAAATTCCTTATCGTAGACCTTTTCTTCATTTGGGATGTGGTGCATCAACTTCAAGTCTTCGACTTTAAAGGAGCCTATCATCGTTCCTTTGTTGGTTAAGAAATTCTTGTCCCCAATGTTGAGGTTGTCAATTATCCATCTTACCATATCAGTATATGGTAATATTTTAGGGTGCACAACAATTTGATGGAGAAAAGAATTGGCCACCTCTTTTATAGTAGCTTCTGAGGAATCAAAAGCATCAACAGTAAATTTTATTTGGACCCTGTGGGGTTTCTTATCCTCAAACATCTTGTACATGGCTTTGCAAGAGGAATATCAACTTTGCGGTCAGCATGTCGTGTCTGTAAACATAGAAGGAATATTTGTTCTTTCACTTACAGTAGGTGCAAGATTCACAGAGGCCATCAGTTTCCTAGATTTCCTGAGAGATTTCGACATCTCCAAAGAATTCAGTTTATTTTGACTCGCCTGTAAACAATGTGAAATGATAAGTAGAAAGAGGCAACATTGATTTTACAAATGTGCAAGTACCGTAATAATGGAACAATTAAATGAATGAAACTTGGCACTTTGTGAATACATTAATTCAATTATTCTTGTAGTCAAATCATTTTGAAGGCATGGATTGATGTGACCATGTAATCATTCCAACATTAAAACGTGATTTGTTGCATCACAGTGTTACTCGTGCATGAATCTTTATAAATTTTTGATCAGATTCATTTTTTCCGATTACGATATCGCAATCGCAATATCGTGAAAATGGATGAAGGTCAAGAGTGGTCGCATTGTGAAAGTGTGATGTGATCAATATCTCGCATCAGTGAAATGTGGAGGGTGACATTTAGACCGTCGGGGTAGAACTTTCGAAATGCGATTTGCGATTTGCGATAGCCTACCTGTCAGAAGTGGGTCCCGTAAGCTTTTCCTTATAGAATTTGTTTGGAAAATACATTTTCCCTTTATAAAAGCACTTTAATATATATCGCATCACAATATGTGTTGAGTGGATTTTAGAAGCCATATGTGTTACATTGCGATATTGCAATCACGATTTCGCAATCATTCTCCGCTCTAATGGTTTTAAGGCCAAAATTCAAGGTTTTTATCCCCCTTTGATTCCTATCTAAATGAATCACTTTAAGGGTCTTATTTTTTTTACTCTAAAAATTTAAAAAGGGTCCCCACTATTTTCTAAGGTAAATAAGCTAAAATAATGGGGGTTGTTGAATAACACAACACTTCCATGAGAGATAATTTTTTGTTGTATATTCTTCATTTTGGCTCCCAACTCATGGGTTTTAATTTTTTTTTTTAAATAATTTTATTCCAATGCTTCGAGTGTTTTTTGAGGTTTTTAGTTTATTTTGGAATTGATACAATAGTGTACCTTCATCTCTATCTATTTCCCACCACCATTTTCATATATTTTCCTAAAAATTCAAGATGCATTAGGGATTCACAACAAAAACCAACTAGGGCTTCCTCAAGATTTACCGCATATCTCTCCATTATCGGTCAAGGGATTCATCTACCTAAAACCATCATATATATAACTAGGATTTATCGTGTATCCCTCCATTACTATTCAAGGTATTCCTAGGCCCAAACAATACACATACACTACAAGGCTTTACCGCAATCCCACCATAATCTGGTTAAGGTCTCACTAGGCCCTAAACAAGTATGCATGCCTTCGGATCTCTCCACCTAAATTGTGATGAATTTCCTGTATCCACTCTTATTCTTTACCGTGTATCTCACCATTAACGTTCAATGGATTCCTAGGCCTTTTGGAATTTTCCTGAGACCACCCAACTCAGTTTCGAAACCATTCGACTATCCATATCAAGCAAGTAAAAGAACCCCATCACACCATGGCTATCCAGAAATGGAAAGAAAATGATGAAACCACTATCACACCTAGAAAAAAACATGTCAATGATATCAAGAGAACCAAATAAATACATGCATGTACTATTCATCCATAGAACATATAGTAAATCACACATGCAACCTATTACCTACAAGTATTCTTGCTGAAGCTGCTTGATCCAACATTTTCCTTGCTTGAACCTTGCTTTATTTTTCTTTCTTTCCCATCCTTTTCTTTCCTTGCTCCAATTCTAGAGTTCTCCAAGAATAATCTATGTGTGCAAGAGTATGAGAGAGAGGAAATAGAGAGAGAGCTCCAAAACTTAACTTGAAAAAACTGTGAACTAATCCTCATAAGCCTTTTTATCAATGAGGTCTCTATTTTCTTCATTTTCCATTATTTTCCTTCAATTTCCTCCTCACATGCAACCTATGACCTTTCACCTTCCTTTTCTCCTAATTTCCAATGATTTTCATAATTAAATGCCAAATAATGCCTCTTTTCCTTTTAAATTCGTTTGTCATTGCCTTTTCCAATTTCCCCTTAGCCATAATAAACTAACTGAACACTCACTAGGATGTTTTTCCTAATATTTATCTTGGAATATGTATCCCATGACCTTGATCTTATTTTTTCCTTTATTAACTTTATTACATGGATTTTTAACCCGGGGTTGTTACAAACCCCTTCCCCTTAGGGGAACACCATCCTCAGTGTTCAATGACACCTACAACTATAAATATCGCTGAAAACCAAAAAATACGTCCCATAGATCTTTATAACTCAGCTTGTTGTAGTATTTACAATGAACAACCTACTAGAAATCATAACCAACATGAACAACATGACAATGTAACAACCATACCGCTTATTGGATCTTTATAACACATCTCTTAGCGGTATTTACATCCATATACATATATACATATACCAAAAATTATTTTCTTGAAACAAAAAACAATGAAGGATACATATCCCGCATCTGATCAGTCATCTCCCATGTAGCTTCATCGGGCTAAAAGTGCTTCCACTGCACTTTAACCTGCTCGATTGCTCGGTTCCAAAGCATGAGCATCTTTCTTTGCAAAATGCACTGAGGTTTCGACTAGAATTATTCTTATGGTTTTACTTGCAACAAAGACCAATCAATCACATGATCAACATCCTTTACATATATTTTAAGTAATGAAACATGGAAAACATCATGGACTTTCACTATTGGGGTAGTGCAAGTATATAGACCACTGGTCCAATCCTCTCAAGGATCTCGAAAGTCCTGATATTCCAAGGTGCCAGCTTCGCACATGACCCAATCCTCAAGGATATATTCTTGGGATTTATGTGAAAGTACACATGATCCCCAACCTGAAACTCCTTAAATACCCTGTGTTGATATGCATAGCTCTTTTGTCTATCTTGTGTTGCCTTTAAATTCTTCTTGATAACCTGCATTTCCTATTCTATTTCTACCAATATGGTTGGTCCAATCAATACTCTATGCACTGGATCACTCCAGGTGATGGGAGAATTATAACTTCAGCCCTAGAGTGCCTCAAACAGAATTATCCCCAGTGACTCATGATACCCATTGTTGTAAGTAAACTCAACCATCAGAATATACCCTTCCCACTTCCGTTGTTGATGAATAACATACATTCTCAATATTTCCTCCAGAATCCTATTGACCCTCTCTGTATTTCCATCTTTATGTGGATGATAAGTTGTATTGAAGGAAAAATCTATACCCAAACCTGCAAATAAAATTTTCCATAACTTGGAACTGAACTTAGCATATTTTTATGAAAAAATATTCTTTGAAATACCATGCAACCTCACTATCTCCCTGATGAAGACCTGTGCTACCTCACTAGTTGAATAACTAGACTTCAATAGAATGAAGTGTGCCACCTTAGAAATTTTTTCCACCACAACCATAATTGAATCATGTTGCCTAGATTTCCTTGGAAAATATGTAATGAAATCCATGGAAATTACCTCCCATTTCCATTTTGGAATCGAAATCAGCTATAGTAAGATGTTTACACTCCACTTTACCTCTTGAAAATCGAAACACCTAGCCACAAACTATGCCACTTCCTTCTTCAGATTGGGCTAGTAGTAGAACTTATTTACCACTCTCAATGTCTTCTGATATCATGGGTATCCTAAATACAAATCAACATGCAATTCCATCAAGATAATTTTCTTGAGCTAACTGTTCTCCGACACATATATCATTTCCCTAAATTTGAACAAACCATATGTGATCTAAATGTGATCGATTATGTGCTAATATAGTTTGATTAGTTTGCCATTAAGTGAAATGATCGTTAACTGATGAATGCTTTATGTGGAATACTGAAGGAAATCATTTACGACTTAAACCAGCAGAAAATTAAGAATGAAAACATAGAAATTAACATAGAGAAGAAACAACAAAAATTAATTACAAAGTTCCTCCCTAGTGGACTACATCTCCGGGCCCGCTTTCAATATGGGTGTTCGCTTTATTAGGATTGATTTGGTGAAGTATTTACACAGAAAAAACACTAGAATGATTGTGCTCACAAGCACTTTTGGTCTCTGAAAACATAAATCTCTAGCTCTTAGCTTTCCAATGCCTGTCTCTGCACTCAATTGCGCCTCTAGACAGTCAAGCAATGTTGAAAACAAAATTGCCTCTAACCCTCTGAATATGAACTCAAAGCACTCATGTCCTCCTCATGGATGAATATGTCATGGTTTTAAAAGCTTGGTCTCGAACTCCTTTATGCCAATTTATACTGGTGGTTGAGAAAAATCAGTTTGAATAGGGCTATGTCTTGTCATGTTATGACACCTAGTACATTGGATAAGGTGTATTAACTTCAACCTTAGTGCATATTAAATTTAAAACCCAAAAATAAACTTAGGATATGAATTTAACCTCAACGGTCAGCCTAACAGCGCAGAGGTTGCAACAATCAGCATGTGACTAGTCTTTTCAGCAGCTACATTAATTGTTGCATTCGACGGTCACGGTCCTGGTTTTATTCATTCACATGGAATCCTCTAACGGTGGCGGTCAATTACTTGAGCTGGCAGTTTGATCCTTTCCGCAATAAACTTAACATTTCTGCCACAGTTAATTTGGACTTGTTTACATGCACTAACGCGGCTCCGACACGGTTTGGTAGCTGGCGGTTAGCTGTATTGCATTTTTTTTTTTTAACATATAGTCCTAAAGTGGGTTTTTTGTGATTTAATTTTAATGCTTAGGGTTTATCACCATGGGTGTGTTAGGTTGTCACTTAGGTTTAGGTGTTAAATATTAAAGCTAAGGTTTAGGTCTAGGTATAAGAATAGGACTTAGGTTCTTTACATCGGACTACTGGAGCTGATTGGACCTCTCTGAAATGAGCAAGATCCTCTTGGATCAATCCTCTCCACTTGAAAGCTTTTGGACCACAAAAGTTTGATTTTAAGCAGACATCAGGTGAAGGTACAACTCCCTCACTTTTCCGATCTCTATCCATATTGCCTTGCTTGGATTCATGGCCTTAATCCCCACTCGAAGATATTCCACATCTCTTCGTCTGGAAGTACGAACTCTCCTTTCCAAGATGCTATCTTCCTGCAACTCATTCATATACTCAGGTGATAAATCATCAATAGTAGGAATCTGTGTATCTTCATCGGGATCAATGATAATTGAAGGTTCATACAACTTTAGATTTTCTACATTCACAACTCTATAAATACGCATGTAAGGCGGTAAATCTAATCGGAATGCATTATTGCCAATCTTCTCAATAATCTTGAAAGGACCATACCTGATAGATTTCAGTTTCTTACCTTCTCCTTTCAACCTGTCTTTGCTGATATACAACCATACCTGATCGTCGACTTGAAAATGATGATTGACTTGATGCTTGTCGTGGCACAATTTGTACTTGGCTTGACTCGATGCTTTTCATGGCGTAGTTAGAGAAGAATGTAAGGCTTGATTGTAAGAATGATGCACATAAGGTAAAGATTCATCCCACAAATTAGGATTTTTACCGCAGTAACCTCGAAGAATGTGTATCCCGGTCTTGTTCATCATTTATGTCTGTCCTTCAACAAAATCCATGGAAATGATGTCCCATGGTCACAAATGAACTGGAAGTGGCATGTACAAACCAATATTTTTATTTCTTGGCTTGATTTTCGAACACATCACACATCCCTTAATGTACTTCACAATTGTTTCATACATATGAGGCCAGTAACAATACCTTTGAATTTGCACCATAATCTTTCTTACGCCAAAATGTCATGCAATTCGAGAAGAATGAGCTTCCTGAATAACTTACGCCCTTTCTATCTGTGGTATGCACAACTTACCCAGATGATATAACAATCTGTCATGAATATGATAATTGACTTCTTCTATCTGAGTATCATGAGTTAGTGATTCATAAAGATCTTTGAAATCATCATTAGAACTATATTGTTCTACATAAATTTCATGTTTCAATTAACTATTCTGCAGTACTACTGAAACATTCAATGATGGTCTAGACATCATATCAACTACTTTATTTGTTACACCTTTCTTTTCCTTAATTATTAAGTGAATTTGCTAAAAAAATCCCATCCATCTGTAGTGGCGAGATTGTTGCAACTTAGTCTGTGACTGAAGGTATTGAAGCGGCTAATGATCTATGTGAATCATTGTTTCCTTAACCATTGCATAACCACTAGCATCTATTTTAACTTCAAATGGTTTTTTATGATCTAACAAAGCTAAGATTGGTGTTGTGAAAATTTTCTGCTTAAATGAATCAAAAACTTTAAAATCGACACACATTCCCCATGTCCCTTTTTGCTTAGGAACCAAAATTATGGGTGAACCAAATGGAGATGAACTGGGTCGCATGGATTCTTTTCCAACCATTCCTTGGATTTTTTGCTTTATTTCTTCGTTCTCTATAACTGACTTGTGATGCATTCCAATATTAGGAAGAGGGGCAACAGACATCAACTGTTCCTCATGTTTTATTTCCCGTTTATGAAGTAGATGTTTTGCTTCTTTAAATAGACTTTGAAATGAATCTACCACTTTAACCAAACTCTCTTTAAACTGATATTCACAACTTGGACAAGCATCATTAATATCCTTATGTTTTCCTTTTACAAACATGAGTATATATCTCTTACTTGAACTTATTAAGCGCTTCATCTGATTAGCATTAACTAAATCCAAGTGAGTTTTTATTTTATGTGCTTGTACGATGTATTCAATTCCATATTTCTTAATATGATACTTATGCTCTTTCCTATGAAATACTGCATCACAGTCATAGAGATAAGGAATTCCTAGCACTATTCCACATATGTCTAATGGTATCACATCTAAATCCACTTCATTAATGTAATTAGCTGTGATGGAAAATTTTAATCAACACTGCTTTGTGACATGAATATGAGTTTGTTCATTTAGCCAACCTAATGGGTATGGTCTTGGATGATTTTGTGTCTCCAAACCCAATTTCTTAACTAATGATTCAAATATTAAATTTTCCTGTGACCCAGCGTCAAACAATGTATCTATTTTTGTGTGCTTAGAAGTTACCCTTATAAGAAATAACTCAATTCTTTTATCTTCATCCAGGTGATTAATGTTTGAAGAAGAAGAAGAAGTAATTGAACTTGAACTAGCATCATAATTTTTAATTGTCATAACCATTGCGGTAATTTTTTTCTTCATCACTTGAATCGGAGTCCAAGTCTTTTTGGATTGTTGTATCAGCCTTATTTTCACCTTTCTTCTTTTGGAACTTCTTTGGCTTGAGTTCCGGGTGAAGTTTCCAACATCTATCTTCATCATGCCCGATCCTCTGGCAGTGAGTACAGGTAGGTCTTTCACCTTCCTCCTAAGCTATAGTTGTGTACTTTCCTTTTGAACTGTCATTCTTCTTGTTGTCTTTGGACTCCAACGGTTTGGATGTCTTTGGTGTAAACTTGAATGGCTTGCCACTTGATTCGACATGTATGGCTTGAACACATACTTCATCAAATTCATTAGGATTGAAAATCAATAATGTATGCTGTAAATATGAATGTAAACTGCCAATGTAATTTGACAATGTTTCTTGTGTATCCAAAGGAATACCAAGTGCCAACGCTTTCTTCCTAAACTACAGAGTGAACTCTTGAACATTTTCTCCCTTACCTTATTGCAAATGCTGCCAATCAATAACATCTTGTTGTGTGTAACTCAACGGATAGAATCATTTCTTTAGAGCTTTCAAAAATTTAGACCATGAGGAGATGATTATAACTTTATGCTTTAAATCTATCTGTGTTTTACTCTCCCACCAGATTAAAGCAGTTCCCCCCATTCTAAGAGTAGCTCACTGGATCTTTTTCTTATCATCATAAATTTTTTGAATTCGAAAATACACTTCTAACTACTTTATCCAATTATCTAGTTTCTCTGGGTTCATTTCGCCATCATAAATAGGTAACTCAAACTTTAGATCAAGTTTCAAAATATATTTTTGAGGTTTCTTTTCTGTTTCAGATTCCCAACTAGAAGAAGAAGAAGATGATGATGATGATGGAGATGATGGAGGGGAAGGAGGTTTATCTGCTTTACCTTTACCCTTGTCCTTCTTTGATGCCTTCGATGAAGAATCTTCATCTCTCGCCTTAGTATCTTCGTAGAGGTCTCCCAACATCTACTACATGTTCAAAAAAAATTGATAAACTTGATTCTCATCCATGGGCTTCACTTCAGGAGTTTTAGTTACAACGATTTCAGTCCCTGTCATCATCGATTGATGAGAAAATTTTTTCTTTCCAATTTTTGGTTCGAACTCCTCAATATTTCCTTCTCCACGTTGCAATCCCAACCTGGTTAACATCCACTGGAAAAAATACTACAAAATAAAACCTTCTCTCATACCAAAATATATGATTTGAATGTGATTGATTATGTGTTGAGATAGTTTGATTAGTTTTCCATTAAGTGAAATGATCGTTAACTGATGAATGATTTATGTGGAAGACTGAAGGAAATCATTTACTACTTAAACCAGAAGAAAATTAAGAATGAAAACACAAAAATTAACAGAGAGAAGAAACAAAAAACATTGATTACGGAGTTCGCCCCTAGTGGACTACGTCTCTGGGTCCGCTTTCAATATGGGTGTCCACTTTATTAGGATTGATTCGAGGAAGTATTTACACGGAAAAAAAACCAAACTCACTATGATCACATGCACTTTTGGTCTCTAAAAACATGAAACTATCGCTCCTAGCTTTCCAACACCTATCTCTTCACTCAATTCCACCTCTAGATGGTCGAGCAATGCTGAAAACAAAACTGCCTCTAACCCTCTAAATCTGAACTCAAAGCACTCATGTCCTCCTCATGGATGAATATGTCATGGTTTTATAATCTTGGTCTTGAACTCCTTTATGCCAATTTGGGCTGGTGGTTGAGAAAAATTAGTTTGAAAAGGGTTCGGTCTTGTCATGTTATGACACCTAGTACATTAGATAAGGTGTATTAACTTCAACCTTAGCACATATTAAATTAAAAACCCAAAAATAAAATTAGGATAGGCATTTATCCCCAACAGTCAACCTAACCGCACCGAGGTTTCAATAGTCAGCATGTGACTAGTCTTTTCGGCGGCTACATTAATTGTTGCATCTAGCGGTCACAGTCATGGTTTTATCCATTCACATGGAATCCTCCGACGGTGGTAGTCAACGGCTTGAGCTGGTGGCTAAACTACAGTCTATGTGAGATGATAATCCATATATTGTTCACCTGTACCTAATCTCCTTGTACATGTCATCTTGTTTTCCTAATTGTAAGATCTGATCTTGTAAGCCTTTCCCATAAGAAATCATAGTTGCTATATTATTTACCTGCACTCTTATTCTAAGAGCATCTACAACCCTTAATGTACTTTATCTCGAATTCAAACTCATTGATCGTCACCAATCATATAGCTTACCTAGAATTCAAATTCGGTTGATCAAACAAGTATCTCAATCCACTGTTATCACTCATCAAGTTGAATTTCTTGCTAATAAGATAATGTCTCCACATCTTCAAAGCATGGATGATCACTGCCAACTTAAAGTCATGTGTCCAATAGTTCTGCTCATGTTCATTCAATTTCCTCAATTTATAACATATGACCTGTATTTCCTGCATTAGGAATCCACCAAGTCCTATATTACAAGCATCTGTACACACCACAAATTCTTTATCTGGATCTGCAATCTTTAGAACTTGAGCATTTGTAAGCAATTGCTTCAACTAATCACAACTTGTTGCACATTCCTATTTCCATTCAAATTTCTTTCCTTTCCTCTGCAATGATGTAATAGGATATTTAATATGTGAGAAGTTTGTGATGAACCTCTTGTATTAACTTGCTAACTCCATGAATGATCTAACCTCCTCCACATTCCTAGGATCTACCCATTTCATCATAGCTCTTACCTTTTGCAGATTCACTGTTATGCCTTCCTTGGAAACAACATTCCCCAAGTAATCTACCTCTCGCTGAAAGAAACTACATTTGATAAGTTTGGAATACAAATGATGCTCTCTCAACAATATCAACACTGTGGCTAAATTTTCTGCATGCTCATCCTCATTCTTAGAATATATAAATATATCACCAATGAATACAATAACAAACTTGTCCAGATAAAGACGCAATACATTATTCATCAAGAAGAAAGAAATAGTTGGAGCATTAGTCAAACCAAAAGGAACGACAAAAAAATCATAATTCCCATATCTGTTCCAGAGAGGAGCCTTGTATATATCCTATTATTTGATGTGTACTTGATGGTATCATGATCTCAAATCAATTTTCGAGAACACTATTTCTCCTTTCAACTGGTCAGACAAGTCATAAATCCTCAACAAAAGATACATGTTCTTGATGTTTACCTTTTTCAAATTATTATAGTCAATACACAACTTGAGTGTACCATCCTTATTCTTTACAAACAATATTTTTGCACCCTAAGGCGACACACTTGGTCTAATGTATCCCTTGTCAATCATTTCCTTCAATTGGAAATTCAATTCCACTAAATATGGTGGGCTCATCTTGTAAGGTGCATTTGATGCTAGTGTTTCCCCTGGTACCAACTCAATAGAAAATTCCACTTCCCCATGAGGTGGAAACTCTGAAATATCTGCTAGAAACACATATTAAAACTGTCGTAAAACCAGGTACCTGTTCAAGCCATCTGCATCCTCAACATCCTTACCTTTATCATTGGAGATATGCACTTCAAATAACACACACCCTTTCTTGTGATTGCACTTTTCTTGAATAGTTGTAACCATTATAACTGATATTGCCTTCTTCTTACCCTATAATATTCTATGTTCTCCATTTTCATCCAAACACTCAATATATTTTTCATAACAATCCACCTTATTCCTGTGAAGATACAACCAATCCATACCCAATAGAATATTGTATGATCCCAATGGAAGTACATTCAAATGCATTGATGTGTGCATACCATTCAACTCAAATGCACAATATCTTACCCAATGATGAAATATTTTCTTTATCCCTGGAGCCAACTGCGCTAACCAAGACTCTGCATGCACTTCTTTCCTAAAACCACACTTATCCACCAATTTAGGATTAACATACCTATAATTAGATCCAGTTTCAATCCAAATGGAAACAAATTGATCACAAATATTTCCATCCATATTGATAATATATTCTTGGTGATTCTCCTTCCTGTTATCCACTGCTTCATATATTTGAGGAATGCTTTGCCTTACATCCCAAATTGTTTGCGCTTCTTGAGCACTATAGATATTAGGCCTACCACCCTAATACGTCGTACAATCCTTCTTGAGAATTCCCTTGCCACATATCCAACATTGTAACTTTCCCTTACCATCACCTCTATTATACTATCTTCTAGGTTGTGACCCATTAAACTTGTTGTAAGGTGAGGTCTTGTCTGCTTCAGTGGCCATTTACCTGTAGCTTTGTCTTTCCCTTTACAACCCTGCTTAGACTTTGTCTTATGCTTTGATTTCTCACAACAATGCTCCAACTTTACAATGACTTCTTCAAGTGACCAAGGCTCATCATACTCAATCCAATCTCTAAATGCTAATGGTAATCCACTGACAAATATCTAAAATTTGGCATTCTAATACTTAAGATACAATACATACCTCAATAAATCCAAGAACTTAGTCGTTTACTCCTCATCTGTCATCAATCCTAACTTTAGCTCATAAAGCTCCATGAACTTACTGTCGTAGGACATTTCTGACAAATATTTATTCCTGAAGAATCCCTTGAATTCATGCCACCTCAACTCCTTTGTCCTGATGTCTCTAACACGTTTCACATCTTCCCACTAGATGTTTGCTTTCCCTTTGAGGTTGAAGATATATATTTTGGCCTTCATGTTCTCTATGTAATCAATGTAATCATGCAGCTGAAATAACTTCTTCATCCCAAGAAACCATGAATTTGTATCTTCCGAATTCTACAAATCTCCATCAAATGTAGGCGGCTTGGATTTAGTGAAATCATATGGAAAATATCCCCATTCATTACTCCTATAAATATGATAATGATGATGACCATGGTACATGTCAGAACCAGAACTAGAATATAACCTGTGTCTATCACCTATCTTATCTCGTGTATCCAAGAATATTCCATCTATGATCGTTTCATCTCTATCTGAACTGTGGCCACCATGAGACTTGTTACCATATTCCCCATTAGTCCTTTCCTCCTACTCATAAATAATTCGTGGATTTCCATGTCTCTGTAAGTCTGAGAAGCTCTGAAGTATGACTGCATTAACCTCTGTTTGTTTCTCTTATTCCCTAGAAAGTATCTACTGTGACTGAATGATCATGTCATTATCTTCTTTGCAACTCCTTATCTCTTCCTTCAAACTTCTCAATGTGTTTACTATGTGCAAGGATTACTCATATTGTGGTTTCTCATTTGACCTATAGGGAGAGTCTCAAGAATTGTAAACCACTATTATGTTATTCATATTTTATTTCTACTTCTTGCAAGTATACAATGTCATATAAACCAAAATATAAAAATAATCCACGTACCTTAGTGAAGTTCAGGGGAAGCTGTCTCGTCTAAAAAATCAGTCAATATTAGCACGATATATTTATAATAATAATCATAACAATATTTCAACATCATCTCATTCATTATCTAGTTACCATGCATGACCATACCAACTTTTTACCATGACACTATGCATGAAAATCATAACCACAACAATGCATGCATCACAAACATATAAACACTGACATGCATAACAAATGCATATACGACCGGCATGCATTCATGAAAACCACATCCCAACAACATTAAACTTCTACATTTCAGCACAATGATAACAATTAACATAACCATGCATACATAACAAGCACATATACAACCTTCATGCATGCATGACAAGCACATTCTGCCCATCTAGTCCAAGAGTTGAACAATACTCTAATACCAATCCATAACACCCTCCTCCCACATTTACCCAAGTTACCGGCTTGTTAAAGTAAATATGTGACGAAGCGTTACTATAATATGATTCAACCTCCTAGATTACCTTAAGGAAGTGGAATTGACAAGAGAAAATTGTTAATGACTTCCCTCAAGTGCTACTAGACCCCCAAGGGCTAAACCTCCCTTCCAAGTGCCCAAGCCCTGAGATAAAACTCTATTTCAGTGCTTTGATCTCTTAGATGTTAGAACAACACTACAGAATTTCAACTATAACCCTCTAGTCGCATGCATGATGCCTAAAAGGGAGATACTACAGTCTTTTTCACCTAGTTTTGTGCTTGCAACCATGGGATTTAAGCCACTTTCTTAGGATAGGATCTAGATCTCTGCCCAAAACTTAATGAAATTTTCTAGAGCCATGAATGAAACAAGGAAAAATCCTTCCACACAAATATTAGACAAGAAATTGAACTAACCATGCCTAACCATGCCATACATTTCATCAAACAAATCATGAACATGCAATCTATAGATCATAATTACATATTTGAACATAGGGATCTCATACTTATCTGAATATCGTCAATAAGGTGAAATTCCCTCTCAAAATAGTTACATTATCATATATTAGGTCATACATTCATCAACCATATATTTACTAATCAAAACATGATGAGAGCCATAACTAAAATCTGTCATAAACCATGCTTATAACCAACATATAATCAATATAATAACAGTGATAGAACAACCATTAAAATCACATAATAACAAGTAAATTTACTCATGAAATACAAAAGGAAAAGAGCTCTTATTAACATATGAAAAATCCAACCAAGTCAGGGACTTCGATGTACCACCCAACCATAGATTGGGCTGAACCAATTCTTTCTTTCAACCAATCACCCCGATGCCATATTCCAAGCATGAATGTGGGGATAAAAAAAAAAACCAACTAGGGCTTCCTATGGCTTTACCATGTATCCTGCCATTACTGTTCAAGGGATTCCTAGGACCAAAACCATCATCTATATAACCATGATTTACTGTGCATCCCGCCATTACTGATCAATGGATTCCTAGGCCCAAACAATAAACACACAATACCAAGATTTACCACAACCTCACAATATATCGGTCAAGGGATCACTAGGCCCTAAATAAGAATGTATGCATATGGATCTCTCCACCTAAACCGAGAGGAGTTTTGTTGTCTCCACCCTTAGGATTTACTATCTATCCTGCCATTACTAGTTAAGGGATTCCTAGGGATTTGGGAATTTTCCTGAGAGCACCCCACTTAGTTTCGAAACCATTCGGCAATATAGCTCAACCAAGTAAAAGAACCCCATCACACCATGGCTATCCAAAAATGAAAATTAAAGGATGAAACCACTATAATACCTGGAAAAACCTATGCCAATGACAACAAGAGAACCAAATACATACATGTGTGTACCATGCATCCATAGAAAAACTAGGAAATCACACATGCATCCTGTTACTTGCAAGCATTCCTCTTGAAGCTGCTCATCCAACATTTTCCTTGCTTGATCCTTTCTTTCCTTTACTTTCTTGCCCTTCTTTTGCTTTGCTTGATCCAATTCGAGAGTGCTCAAATAATTCTCTGAGTGTGCAAGAGTGTTAAACACAATGCACGGTAAAACACACACAAAGGGAAAGATAAGCATTGATTGCCTTTCCATTAACCATAGATGTCTATTTATAATACAATGGGGTGACTCTTGGATTCCACATTCCAAGGTCACTTGGACTCCTTTTGTGACTGTTCATCTTCCTCACCTACCCATAGAGGATTAGGTGTCCAACATTCTCCCCCTTAATCCGAAGGGGTATGCGTGAGTCCAAGAAGAGAGTTGTAATACAAATCTGCAAAGTATGCATGGCAACAATTAGGTTGAATCAGCTCTCTAAAATGTTGGAATAAAGAGGTGGTTTAAGGATGATCACCAGCACTAGAACACAATGCTTATTGTAGTTCCCAGAACTCTTCCAAATCTAGCAAGAAGCTGAGGGCTTCTGCTAGAGGAAGTGTCGCTCATATTTGAAGAGGGAGACCTTCAACCTAGAAGAATGGAGGTCTACAACCTGTGATGGTTTAAGGATGACCACCAACACTGGAATGCTTAATGCATTTCTTGGAACTCTTCCAAAACTGGCAAGAAGTTGAAGTCTTCTGCTAGAGGAAGTGTTTTGAATTCGTTGAAGAGGAAGAATATGAACCTCGCATAGATGGTTTAAGCTTGTTCACCAACCAAAGGAATGCTCATGGGCATCCATGTCTCTAGATACAACTCTAAATCTGGAATGAAAAGTTGTGGCTCAGGCTCGCTTGAACTTCTGTGTCTCTGGCTACATCTCTGAATCTAGAATGATAGATTGTGGCTCAGGCTCACTTGATGTGGCTTCGAAGCTTGTAGATGACCACCATTTCTGCCCCTTGTTAGGTACAAGGTGAGATGATGGTCAAAACTCAACTGCAAGATTGTTCAATATTCTAGAGCAAGTTCTGACATATGTCTTAAACATATTCTTAGCTGTTGATGCTCATTTCCAAGAAGCGATCCATCCAAGATGAATATTTGTTCTTGCAGGCGGCTTATTTCTGAAGAATCTGTGTGAAGAATGGGTGTGCCAACCACAATGCTTGCATGGGTGAAGATCGAAACAATGATATTTCATATGGTAAACTCGATCACAATGATGGAATTTTAAAATCTGTTGTTGTTGCTATGGAAGAGGAGCAAGATTTGGAACAGCTGAAGGTGAACTGTCATAAAGAATTTCGACACTCTGAAATTTTATGGGCTTGGAGTAGTCCGGAATATGAAAGGAAAACTCCTTGTCATATCCAAGACCTGTTCTGTGCTTGTTATGGACAAGCTCTTACCAAGGTCTGATGATGGGATTGGGAGGTGCATGATGAATTTTTACACATGCATGAAAATTTTCTCTTGAACTAGGCACTGAATGTGAACCAACCTCAACTTTATATTCTTGCTGCTAATGGGGGTCCCTCTCAATTTTATGAATAGAAGCAGGTTCAAAATGATTACTCTGCTTCTGTAATTCCTCTTGATGTAGTTGAGATTAAAGCTACAGAAAATCAATCTTTTCATGTGCATTTTGTAAACAGGTCTGAATTTTTGAGAGAGAGTCTTTGCTGATTTAGATTGTGTCATCAACAGTACATTGTATAAGGGTTTTGAGGAACTCTAATACTTCATGAAATTTGGCCATTTTCTGATCACAACTATGATGAAGATTCTCAATAATCCTAATGGAGGCTATATACAAACCCAACGTTATTCCAAAATTTGAGGAATTTTACCCTCTTTCTCAATAGTTTGAAATTTAAGTCTTATGAAATTTGACACTCTTTGGAAAAGAAATTTCTTTTGATTTTTTTGTAGAAAGATGCCTCTTACATTTCTTTCACACTGACCTTTTAAATATGTTCACAAAATAATATTGAAAACAAAAACTTTGACAAAACTTCAAACACCATTACATAGCATACACCATTTCTATAAAACACATTTCTTATCTTCCTCTAGGCTCTGAAAATAAGAGGAACTATACTATGCAACATCCCGAGACAGTAAATATTAATGCACATGGACGAACATACTCACTAGAGAAGACAGCATATGTATATAATAACTTCAATGCAAGTTTAAAATAATCTACTCTAATCCGTTTCCAGGCATGCCTCTCCCAGGCTGATTTCCTTTGTTGAATTTTCTCACACTACCAGTTGTCAAAAAAATTGATTAATGGTGTTATGCAGGCCTCAAAGGGATGGTGGAGACTCACTGGGTCACGTTTTTTGAATGCTGATGGCTACCATGGCTTGACCGTTTCACTTCGGTGGTTTTAGGCTTACATGCTCCGGCTCTCCTTTAGCTCCAGGCTTACATGCTAGCATGGATTGAAAACTTGCCACATATTCCACAGAAGGCTCGCCAAAATTCTGCCCACAAACAAATCATGAATTGATCAATGGTGGAATGAGAAAGTTGGAATATAATACAACAGAGAAAGCTAGAGCTTTGAAGGTGACTGTTCGACTCCCCTCACGGTCTTGTCACGCTCCCACAACACCGGCTATTCCAATGCCCTTAGACCCATCATTTTGATTTTGAAACCAGGGACAAACGCTGCAAAGACCATATGTTTTATTTCTTTTGAAATTCCAAAAGATTGTGTGGACTGATGACCAGTGTTGTGTAGTTTCGAATTCAAAAGGAAGGAGCCCAAATTATCCACCAAAAATCGAATTTGTGCACCTATGATATTCAGTTAGCACTTGATCGAAGCATGGGGGAGGTGTGCCAATGCTGAGAGATTTAGAGCTTTAGTTTTTTGAAGCTTCCACACAAATACAACACATTGGAATTGGTTATTAGTGCTGATATTATGAGCCTGCACCACCAAAAACACCAGCAGGCATATGTCACTAATTATAACAAGGCTTTGAAGAAGCTGGAGGAGGCTTCTGCTAAGAGAAATACTGAAGCTATTGTATAGCTTCAAAGTGCCATCAAATTCAATGGTGGAGGTCATATCAATCACTCCATCTTTTTGGAAGAATATTGCTCCTGTGAAAGAAGGAGGTGGTGAGCCATCAAAAGGTTCCCTGACAAAGGCAATCGATACCCAGTTTGGGTCCTTGAATGCATTTATTTAAAAGATAAATGCTGGAGGTGTTGTCGTACATGACTCTGGTAGGAGCGCCGAAGGTAGAAAGGAGCCGACGTTAGTGGTATGCGGACAATTATGGCAGCAAGAGTTTATGGAGGGGGGGTCGAGGATGTAGCCTGAAGTCACGCAGCAGAAGTGAAGGCTAGTGACAATTTTTATTCGTGGTGGAAACAAGATGATGATAGAAGAGAAAAAAGCAGAGCCTTCATGATGCACTTTGTGTTTCCCGAAACTTGATTCATGATAATTCAATCATATATGGTGGTGGATCTGCAGAAATTTCAAGCTTATTTTCGAAGCTGTCGCTGACAAGATTCATGGAGTGGAGCAATATGCAGTTCCATGGATGGTAGTAGTTCTGGTGAGCGAACGGGTATGGAAAGGGGGTGTGAGGGAGTTGGTGCAGGTGTGAGGGAGCCAGCGTGTTGAGGATTCGGGGAGACAAAGCGCACAACCAAACAAAGGAGAGGTTGCGGTGTTGGAGTAATGAAAAAGTGCGAGGGTCGGGGAGTGTGGATGCCAAACCTAGGTAAGGAGCACTGTGTATGGAGATCCGAGCAGTGGGAGCGACAGGACCGTATAAGGGATGCTAGGAGGCTGAGAATCGAAGGCAGGTAGCCTATGAGAAGTCATGGAGGTCAAACAGATCAAGGCCAAATGCAGATGGAGGTATAGAAATGATGACGTTGCAGAAAAACGAGAGCTGGCAGTTGTAGATAGTGCGTAGAAATGAAAAATGGGTTTCTGACCAAGACCGAGACCAGAGGTATTGCATAAGAAACACACACTTAATGTGAGGCAGGTCTCTACAGACTCGTTGATGAATAGATGGCAGGGACCGTTTTGAATTGATTTTCAAAATATATGCAACACAAGGCAGAAAACGTAACACATAAGCGCACAATGAGGAAGAAGAAGGCCACTCATCATGGCTTTGATACCATGTTAAACACAATTCACGGTAAAACACACATAAAGGGAAAGATAAGCATTGATTTCCTTTCCATTAACCATAGATGTCTATTTATAGTGCAATGGGGTGACTCTTGGATTCCACACTCCAAGGTCACTTGGACTCCTGTTTGTGACTGTTCAACTTCAACACCTACCCATAGAGGATTAGGTGTCCAACAAAGAGTATGAGAGAGATAAAATAGGGAGAGAGATCCAAAACTTAATTGACAAAAGCTATGAACTAATCCTCATAATCCTTTTTATCAACGAGGCCTTTATTTTCTTCATTTTCCATTATTTTCCTTCAATTTATTATTCACATGCAACATGTGACCTTTCACCTTCCTTTTCTCCTAATTTCCATTATTTTCATAAATAAATGCAAAATAATGCCTCTTTTCCTTTCAATGCCTTTGCCAATTTCCCCTTAGCCATAATAAACTAATTGAACACCCACTAGGATGTTTTCCCCAACATTAATATTTGAATATGTGTCCCATGACATTAGTCTTATTTTTACCTTTATTAACTTTATTACATGGATTTATGACTCAGGGTTGTTACATCAGGGTCCTCAGAATCCATTCCATGGAAGTGTGGAAGAGAAATGGGGTTGATATCTTACATTTTAGCTTCTCCATTTGTCTCCATGGTAGGAAAGAATTCATGTTTTCTATTTCTAGCCATATTCTTAGTAGGAGATGGAGGTTCTTAACCTCCTCTAGGATCCTGAAAAATCCCTGGTTTCTCCCCTAAGAAGACCTATAGATCCCTTGTAGATAGAGTGGGAGGCACATAGTCAACTAGTGAAGGATGGTTATTTGTAGAAGTGGGGGTTTTAGGTAGAAGTTTCCCTGAATTATCCATAACTCTACAGGGAATGAAATAATTGATTTTTTAATTTTTTTTTATAGATATAATTTTGATGTGAATTTTTTGTGTTTTTTCAAGAAATGAAATGAAAATGAATCAACTTAGAGAAGAAAACAATATGTACTTTGGAAGGCTACCTCACAACAATGCCAAAAATTGATGGCCCTTAGTATTACAACAAGAATGTTGAAACCCCTAAGGGTCTCAACTTTAATTATCAACCTAGGGTTCGTAAAAAATTGAGAGGTATCAATACTATATGTAAAATAGGAAATATATTCTACATAGGTTTATCTGTTGCAGCTGAAGAGAAGTTAAAATGTACAAACACCACTAGGATACATGAAATGATCAGAAAATTCAATGAAAAAAAATATATCTATTCTAACTTGTAGGAAAGGAAACAACTTAAAGGCATCATATTATATTGTAGAAAATTAAATGACAGAAGGTAAACCCTAATCTAATTGTAGGAAGGTAAATGAAAAGAAGTAATTCTACCCTATTTTGTAGAAAGTAAATCTATGTTATTGCAGGAAAGTAAATAACTAAAATAAACCTATGTTGCTAAAAGAAAGAAAATCAAACACTTCAAGAATGCTAGAGGTAAACCAATCCCACTTTATGGTGCATGATACATCAATTTTGCAACTGAAAGAAGACATACAAACAAAAAACCATAATTGCATAAAGAGAGCTACAACTACTAGGGTAAAGTTCCTAATGGGAATTTGAACCTTTAAACTCCATCTTCAGGGTCTAATGGTTGTTGTAAAATTATAAGGAATGATAGAAACTATTTTGATGCAATTGTGGAGGCTTTCTAAGGTAATATGTGTATTGCTATAGGATGGCCCTATTTTTCTATAGGAAAAACCCGAGAAAAAATTTATGAGGTCTAAATGCGGTTTGGAGAGTGGAGAAGGTGGAGGAAATTTTTGGAAGGGAAAAGGGCCCTTTCCCAGCCCAGGTACACCTAATGGATCATCCCATACAAGGAAGAGGAAAAATTGTGGGTTTCCTATAGCTAGGTTAGGTAGAATTTAGCTTGTTGGAAGTTTGTAGAGATGTAGAATAGTGGGTGAAAAGGAAATTCTGTGAGTGAAGTAGATGCATAAAAACAACACTAACTTTGCAGCTATGAAACAATACCATCTACTGAAAGCAAAGTGCATAGTTAACCCATAAAATCAAGGTGCATAAACAACTGATAAAATACTAATGTGAAGAAAAGTAAAATAATGGAAAGGATGAGCTAAATTTTAAATAAAGATTACTACTCCATAAAAGAAATGAATTTTTTCTTTATCAAGGCAAGGTAAACAAACTCAAAAAAGAGCTTACTCACAAACCCTGCAAAGACAATATTTTTCAGAGGTAAGATTTGCAGAAAATCATAACTAAACTAAATGCATGGAAATAAAATGTACAAGAGGGGGGGCTTGAGCACCTGGGTTGGGCACTAACCCAAGGAGGCTCAGGTCCCTTAGAACAAAATCAAAATAAGAAAAAAATAGTGTTTTTCATTAATCCTCAAAAGTGATCATACATGAAAAATGACAAATTGAAATAATAGGAAAGAACATTTCTTTAATGTTGCCTATCTTCCTCTATATTTTTGAATCCCTACTGGGCTGCTAAGGTCCCTTATTTATAAAAAAAGTGCTTGAGGGGCTACCTCCTTGAAGAGAGGACTCCTTCCCTCTAAAATCCCTAAAAATGTTGATTTGATTCCTTCATGTCTTTGTAGCTATAGGGAGGTAGTAAATGTCCTTGAGCTAACCTAGTTGTGATTAACCTTTAGTAGGGAACAAACCTAATAATATTCTCATGTTTGAGTCCTATGTCATCTACATAAGTTATCCTCAATATCTTTCATATTTAATGCATTAGGCATACAATATATAGCAATTATCTCTTAACCCTCCTAAGAACATATCAAACTTGAAAAATACATTATCAAGTGTAGAAGGAAAGGTTAAATATACTTAAGGATGGTTAGATGAGCCTTAAATTATACCTGTTTTTGGAGGTCATTATTTCATAGTTACAAAATTAATATGAGTAGTTTCTTAAAAACCTCTCCTCCTCCAATATTGGAAATCTTAAATTAGCTCTAATGGAGTGCTTGCATTTGTCCTATTATGTTTAGGATGTATTAGATTAAAATGTGAATAATTTCCATGGATAATTACAATAATTAAAAGATATGTACATGGATCCATTAATATGCCTTGCCTTTCTCTTGTTAACTATGATGTGTTCAAATATTTATTAAAAATTTAAGTTCAATACTTTAAATAGTTTTTATTTTTATTTCAAAACCTTATGGTAATGATAAGTATATTAAATCTTTCACAAATTTTACATGATATTTTTGAAAAAATATATTATCATAAAATATTATAATATATAGATTGCATGATATTTTGGAAAAAAAATTATTATCATAAACTATATATACATAAATATTAAACATATTATAATATAATTTTATTTATTTATTTATAAATTATTAATATATAATAATATTTTAATTATTTTAAATAAATTTATATTATTATTTTTATATCAACATATAATAATATAATAAACATTTTTTATATACCCAATCACATATGTATGTTATTAAATTGTAAAATTGATACCTTTCCATTCAATCCAGGTCCCATTTCAAAAAATTATCCCAATCAATAACTTTTAGTACAATAAAAGATTCATTTCAAGAAATCATTCTAACACCTTAATATCAATGCTACATTGAACTCACAACACTAAAATGTCACATCTTTCTTTACTTAATCTCTATCTTTAATAAATGTTATGTGGTTCCCTTTGAGAAGCCTCATAAATACTGTCCACTCACAACACTAAAATATCAGATCTTCCTTTACTTAGTCTCTATCTTTAATAAATGTGATGTGGTTCCCTTTGTCGAACCTCATAAATCATGTCCATGGAAGCATTTGGTGTGACAAAAAGTGAAGTAGATAGAGTGAGGTTCCATGACCCATATAAGTGATTTATTCAGTCTTTCTTTTTCTTTTTCTTTTAATGAGTTGGCTTTGAAAATGAATTGTCTACTCAAAATATCTATATGGATTATTGTTTTATTTTTCACTATGAAGATTATTATTACTGAATTAAGTATATTGTATAATAATTATTTTGTTTATAATCTATATTCTTTTTATTAAAATTTATAAAATTACCTTTCAACTTACCACTTACTGCATCAAAAACTTTATCTATCAAAATAGTTGGCTTCTAACCATATAGTTCTAAATTGATGTTGGTATACCCCTCGAAGAATGTGTCTTTTTATTAAAGACACGTGCTTCTAAATTGATGTTAATGGACCCAATAGAACAATGTGGTAGTTGATGGTTTCAACCCATATGTTTCTAAATTGAAGTGGGCCCTTTATAATTTGTTATTTTCAGTTATTTGAAAAAAAAATTATGAAGATTTGAAAGATTGCTTGCATGTGAATGTGTTTGAAAAGTATTTTGTGATGGTGTGTTAATGGATAAAATTGGTTGATAATAATATTTTATAATTAATAATATTATTATTAAAATAATTATTTTTAATTATTTTTATAATAAATATTTTTTATTAATGTAACTATTATAATATATTTTATTATTTTGTAGTTAATTAATAATGTGATAATATAATTAATTTGTTATAATGTAATGGAATGCAATATAGTTTTAATATAACTAGTATAGATATATTTTAATTATGGATTTATTAAGGGTTGATCAAATTTTTTGAGGTGTAAATATTTCTTCAAATTTTGCACTCAAAAAGTGATTTGCATATTAAGAGATTTGATCCCTACAATTGGTAGATCTAGAGTTAATATGGATATATGTTGGTTTATATATCAGAATTACTTATAGTTTTTATTTTTTACTAGTATAAACTTTACCTCACACCAACATAATTTTTTCACTCAACATTACGGCTTTTGTAAGTATCCATTTTCATATGTAATAAGAATGAGGAATGTGGTGTTGGTAAGATTTAGAGTTTATTGACTTTGTTGTTCCAATGTGAAGCAAGACATGATTTACCTAATCTAATTGGAATGAGGAATGGGGTGTTGGTAAGATTTAGAGTCTATTGACTTTGTTGTTCCAATGTGAAGCAAGGCAGAATTTACAGACAGAAAAAAACTAATCTAATTGGAATGAGGAATGGGGTGTTAGTAATATTTAGAGTCTATTGACTTTGTTGTTCCAATGTGAAGCAAGGCAGAATTTACAAACAAATAACTCCATTTCATTACTATAGGTTATAGATTATATAGTTTAATAATTTTTTAAAATGAAACATACCCTAACTGAAGTTTTCAACAACTAACTAAAAAGATAATCCCATTTCATTACTATAGGTTATAGATTATATAGTTTAAGAATTTTTTAAAATGAAACATACCCTAACTAAAGTTTTAGCAGCTAACTAAAAGGACCATTTACTCTTTTTCTTTTATTGATTTCTGCATACATAATTTCCTTTTGTTGATTAACAATATTATTGTATATATGTGTTTTTCTTTAAAAATTTCAATTGAGCAACATATTCAATATTATTCTTTATTTTTCATTAATTAGTCTACATATATTTTTAATTTTTTTTAAAGTAACCTTACATGAAAACATCTCCCTTATTTTCTTTATTTTTCATTAATTAGTCGACACATATTTAAATTTTTTTAACATAACATTACGTGACAATATATCCCTCATATTCTTTATTTTTCATTAATTAGCTGACATATATTTAAAAAATAATAATGTAACATTACGTGACAACATCTCCCTCATATACTGGGATTTAGAGTGCCTCTCGGCGCAATGATATGATGGATGAAATGGGAGTGCGATTACTAGTGTTAGGTGACAGAGTAGGTGCATAAGAATAATTCTAATGATAGAGAAGGTAGGTAATGAATTAATGACTTAGGAAATGACAAACAAGGAATTCATTGGTCACATAGAGATCCCCTCATTCAAGGATGTTTTGTTAGGGGAATTGAGTAAGGCTAAGGAAAAATGTTATGTAGGAAAAGAAAGATCAAAAGATTTGAAAATTAAGGGTAAGGAAAAAGGTGGTGCGGGAAAAAGAAGTTTAGAGACTTCAATATAGGCATAGAAAAACATGAGCTAGAGGTCATGATTTCAAATTTTATCAATAGAATCAAAGATCCAATTTGGATGGTGTTTAGATAAGTTAATCAAAATTTGTAGGTATGAAGTCACATTAACTGGTGTTTGGGGCTACATATAATACATGAATTATAATGTAATAATAGGCAATTTCATTTTGATTTGGCCCTTAGATAATATTTTAATTTGTTAGATAAACTCAAGATGGAGGCCTAAGGGCAAGGCATATTTGAAGCTAGGGCCCAAGGGTTTTTTTTTTTGGACATTTTTCGAGTGTGGAGGATAGAGAGAGGGTATTTTAGGATGGCATGTAATTATTCAACACCTAAGGACTACATTTTATGCTTTGGATGGAAATTTTCAAGTGCCAAAAATAATGGTTTACAATAACTTTGATGTGGATCTAGTTTTATTTCCCCCTCAAATTTTTTGGGATGAAGAAATACTTATGGAAATAGGAAACACTTTAGGATGCTTTGTAAAAACCTTAGAAATCAGCAAAACAAGTATATATACAATCTATGAAATAATTTGTGTTTATATGAATGTTTCAGGAGCTCTCCCAAAATCCATCTATGTCAACTTCCAAGACTTAGAGTGGCTACAAACCGTAGAATATGAACACATTCCTTTCTGCTATAGGAAATGTTGTGACCATGAAAACCTATTTATTCATTGGCCTATCAATGCCAAAATTAATCTCAATAAGTGGGAGGAATGGTGGGGCAAGGATGAATTTGTCAAGGTGCTAATCAAATGAAAATTATGAAAACATTAACCCACTAAAGTAGCCAATAATATCCCCAAAGTGGATAATATTTTTCAATCTCTAGAAGGTCAATAAGAGAACATGGACACTATATTATGATATGAAGCATTTTAAAATAAGAAAAATATGCTTCTCATAGCTACCCTAGGTAAGCCAAAGCAGAGAAAAATTAAGGAAGCAAGCTTGTAGCCATTAGACTATAGACCTATAGATGTGAGAGGTGAAGGAAAACCAATCCAAATTAGAGAAGAAAGTGTTACACCCTATAATGGACATTGGCAATCAAGATATAAATCTACAAACACTTATCGAGATATATGAAAAAGAAACATTAAAAATATATATCAAAAGAAGAGATTTAAGTTTACAAAAGGAACTATTGGAAGGAAAATCGTGGTGCTTCATTTTGGTTGGGATTAAAACTATACAACTCAAATAAATAAATAGAATAGCAGGGCCAAAGAATAAAAAGAGGTAGAATGCCTAGGAAGCAAAAAATCCATGAGGAGAGGACCCAACTATTATATTTGGGAAAATTTTCATTTGTATCAAATAAATACATTGTCACCCAACAAAAATTTTAACTATAAATATCCCATCATAGAATATTAGATGGGTGAATGGTAAAGGTAAGCAAAACATACTCAAGAACATAACCTTTAAATTCAAACCTAATATTTTTATGATTTAAGAAACTAAATGTGATTAAGAAGTAATGAAAAATCTAGCCTCAATATGTTGAAAAGGTTGTAACTTAATAACTATTAGTGCAAATGGATTCTTAGGAGGGCTATGTATTCTATGGAATCCATTCATGATAGTGAAAGAGAACTTAATAACAACAAGCCACACTATCTTTTCACATTTCAAAGAGATTGAATTGGTAACAAGATATATAATAACCAATGTTTATGGGCCCAATTTCATGTCAACAAAACTAGATATTTTGGAGATATGATAGAATAAAGGTTTAGGAATAGGTTAGGATACTTGGATCCTTGGAGGTGAATTTAACATGATAAACTTGATGAGTGATGTAATAACCCCTAGTTGATTCTAAAATAAGACCAAGGTCATGGGACACGTATTCCAAGATGAATGTTAGGAAAAAAATAGTGATGGGTATCACTGGTGATTAATTTATGGTTATGGAAATTGGCAAAGGAAAAGTGGCAATAATTGGAATTTTATTTATGAAATAAAGGTAAATAGGAGAAAAGGAAGATGAAGAGACACAAATTTTCATGAGGGGGAAATTGAAGGAAAAATGAAGGAAATAGAGGCCTCAATGATAAAAAGGATTCTGAGGATCAATTCACAACCTTTTGTCAGTTTAGTTTTGAAGCTCTCTTTAATTCTCTCATACTCTTGCACACTTACAATATTATTGGATTATTATTGGAGCACTTTGGAATACATTGGATTTGGAGAAAGAAGGCAAAGGAAATCAAGAAAGTGCAAGGGAACAAGCAGATCAATAGCTACAACTGTATTTCTTTGCAGGTAATAGGTTGCATGTGTGATCTCCTTGCTGATTTCTGGATGTATATGCATGTGATTTTCTGGTTATGTGTTGCCATTGGCATGGATATTTTATTGGATTGACATTGGTTTTAGACTTTCCTTTCCATTTCCTAGATAGCCATGGTGTTGTGGTATTTTTTCCACTTGTTTGTTTTTTGATTGGTTCTCATGTTCCTTATGGATGTGGTTTGGAACAAATTCTCTGCAAGCCCTGGAATAGCTTGGGTTCAGTTACTAGTCCTGGAGCTTAGGTTGGGACAAACACTTTGGAGCTCTTGGTGGGTTGAGTTACTAGTCCTTGGAGCCGGGTTGGAAAAACTATCTAGAGCCATAGAAGGTTGTGGGTTGATTTAATGGTTCCTAGAGTCCTGGAAAACTTGGGAAGAGACTGATCTGGTTGGTATTAGTGATTTCTGAACCTGGACATGGAATCAATGTGGTTGAGGGTTGAGTTGGGTTAGCCTATGGAAGCCCTGTTTTGGTTTTGTTTTGGCTTATTCCATGATATCCAACATTTATACTTGGAATATGGTGCAGAGGTGATTGGTTGAAAGAGAGATTTGGTTCATCTTAATCTATGGTTAGGTGGTATGTCGAAGTCCCTGACTTCATTGTTATTTTCATATGTTAATATGAGCTATTTCCTTATAGTGATCTATGATAATTTGTAGTGATTATGTTGACGATATCACGACTGAGTTTCCATGGTTTATATGTTGGTTATTTTATGGTTATATGTTGGTTATATGATGTGTATTATATATGGATCTTTTCATGAAATATTTAGTTAATTAATTGTTTGATGAATGTATGGACTAATAAGTGTTGTTTCAACTATGTTGAGAGTGAATAGGGCCTTCTTAGTGATTATCAGATGAATATTAAAATATCATGATCAAATATGCATTCATGACCTGTAGATTACATGTTTTCCATGTGTTTGATGAAATGTCTATTATGGATTAGGCATAAACTGGGTTAGTTCTTGATCAATTTTTATTTGAAAATATTTTTCATTATGTCATTTATCATTCTGAGAAGTTATAGGAAGTTCTAGGAAGTGGTTTGGAGGTTGGTCTGGAAAGGTGGCTCAGATCTTGGGACCACAACCTGTGAATTGGATATTTTGGGCTATAACTGCATGGATTTAGTGGTGTGCATGTGGTTAGAGGCCCACAACCACACCCAGGCCTTGTCATGCATGATGTTGGTGGTCTAGTTCAGTGAAAAGAGCCCCCATCTCGAGGTTTGGTCACCTGGGTTGGTCCTTTGGTATCTGAATGTTATGTAGCCATGAATGATGTTGTGAGTTTTTAGCTTGTTGGTCCCACTTCCATAAATGGATATTGGAGGCTAGGTAATGTCACAGTAACTCTTTGTCTCATGTTTATCCTGGAAGGCTAGTGAAATTCAGAAAATGTGGGAAGGGGTGGTTACAGGGAGGCATCAGGGCAGATTGTTCCCTGCAACCTTTCCTATGATACCAGTGGTTACAAATTGGTATCAGAGCATGGTTGCAGCATTGGAACTTGGGGTAGATGTGGTTGATATGTATGCATGTCTTATTGTCTGTGTTTTTCATGCATGCATGTTAGTTTTCAATGAGTTTGTTATGCATTCATTGTGATGGTAATTTTTGTGGTCTTGTGTCATCACAATGTTGATGTTGAGACGATTGATATGTTGATTTCATTATATATACATATGTTGTGCTAATTTGGATTGATGATGAAAAAAATATAGCCTCCCCTGAACTTCACTAAGATATGTTGGAGTATAGTTATATTTGGTTATCTCACATGGTATGTTTTCCAGAAGTAGAAGATGAAAGATGACAAGTAAAATGGTGGATTATAGTTCACACGACTCTCCTTATAGATCATATGAGCAAAAAATATATGAATACTCTCGTGACATTGCAGACACCTTGAGAAGTTTAAAGGAAGAAATCAAAAGTTTCAAAGCAGATAATGTCAAGGTAATTCAAACATAGGAAATACTTTCCAGAGCATAGGAAAAGAAAACATAGGTCAATGCAATGATACTTTAGAGTTTATTAGATTTGCAGAGATAGTGAAAGCCACAGATGAGTTATGGACGGAGGAAAGGATTAATGGGGCATATGGTAGCAGGTCTCATGGAGGACACAAGTAACATAGGGATGATACAACTAGAGGTGGTAGATGGATGGATACACCTGACATGAGAGGTAGTGATTATTGGTTCTATTCTAGTTTTGGATCAGAGAGATAGCATGGTCATCATTGTTATCATCCTTGCAGGAGGAATGAGAAGAAATACCTACCAAATGAGTTTAAGAAATCAAAGCCTACTAACTTTGATGGAGAGTTGAAGAAACCAAAAGATAAAAAAGAATGGTTTTTGGGGATGAAGAATTTCTTCCAGTTGCATGATTATATAGAGAAAATGAAAGTAAGGATATCCATTTTTAGTATTAAAGGAAAAGCGAACATCTGGTGGGAAGATGTGAAGTTTGTCAAAGGCATCAAGACAAAGGAGTTGAGTTGGCATGAGTTCAAAACACTTTTAAGAAATAATTACTCATCACATAGATACTACAATAGTAAGGCTAAGGTGTTCTACGAATTGAAGAAGCGATCTATGCCAGATGACGAGCATATGACTAAATTTTTAGAGCTATTAAGGTATGTACCATATATTAAGGATGAGAAGACGAAGGTTCAAAGGTTTGTTAGTGGATTTCATTTAGTGTTGAAGGATTAGATTGAGTATGATGATCCTTGGACATTGGATGAATAATTGGAAAGTTGAAACACTATTATGAGTAGTCTAAGCATCAGTCAGAGTCTAATAAGGTTTGGAAAGGTAATGAAAATATTAAATAAAAGTGGGATAAGAAGTGATGAAGACATCAGGATGCAGGTAATAAGGAGAATGCAATACCATATAAGAAATTAAATTCAATTGAAAGAGGACAAGGAATTCAGTCTGAGGAGCAGAATAAGGGTGATGGAAGGAAGCCTTTGTAGTGTTGGACTTGTGGTGGAGATCATCGTAGCATAGATTTTCTGCAACATTAGGGTGGCAAACCTCATATCTATATTTCTCAAGAGGCACAGATAGTTGGGGATGTTGGACAAATTATTTCTTAGATTTATGTAGCATTGGATAATAGGTAGGCTAATCATCAAACATCTATTATCGAGATGGAAGGTAAGCTTTGTGATCAAATTGTTTCTATTTTGATTGATGTTGGATCTAACTATAGTTATATCAGTCCTAACTTGATGGATAAGTGTTTCTTGAATAAAAAAGTGCGTGCATAATCTTGGTTGGTGATATTGACTACAAGTAATAAGAAAAGAGTTCATCATTGGGTAAGATCTTATGCATTTGAATTGAATGGTATGTCTATATTAGCACATCTAAATGTGCCTATGTTGGGATCATATAATATTTTTTTGGGTATGGATTGGTTGTACATTCACGGGACTAAGGTATATTTCTATGAAAAGGATATTAAGTGCCTAGATGATGATGGAGAGAGGAGAATATTATAGGAAAAGAAGAATCATACATCGATGAGAATGATTACAGCTATGCAGGCTAAGCGCAGTATCAAGAAAAGGTGTGTATTGTTTACAGCTCATATTTCTAGTGAAAAAGGGAAGGATGTTGAGGATGTTAAAGTCTAGAAGAGGTATATGGTTTTGCAGTAATTTCAAGACGTGTTTCCAATATATATTTTAGATTTACTGCATCATAGGGAAGTGCACTTTTTTATTGATTTGATGCCATGAGAAACACCAACATCTAAGGCATTATATAGGATGAGCGCTCTAGAGTTGGTGGAATTGAAGTTGCAGCTTAAGGAAATTCTTGATAAGGGATACATTAGGCCAAGAAAGTCACCTTGGGGTGAAATAGTGTTTTTTGTGAAGAAGAAGTATGGTACTCTTAGGGTGTGTATTGATTACATGCAGTTGAACAAGGTGGTGATCAAGAAAATGTATCCTTTATCGTGGATTGATGACTTGTTTGATCGGTTGAAGGGAGAGAAAATGTTTTCGAGGATCAACTTGACATCAAGATATCATCAAGTACAAATAAAAGAAGAGGACATCTACAAAAATACATTTTTTACTAGGTATGGGCAATATGAGTTTGTAGTAGTTTCTTTTGGTCTTACTAATTCTCCAGCTACTTTCATGTGTTGATTAATAGTGTGTTGTTTCCTTATTTGAAAAAGTTTGTGATAGTGTTTATTGATGATATATTGATATATTCTAAGAATGAGAAAGTGCATGGAGGACACCTAGCAGTAGTGTTAAAATTTTTGAGAGAGCATCAGACGTAAGTTCATTAATTGGGACATGTTTTTTCTAAGGAAGGTATAGCAATGGACCTAAAAAATATTAGAGCTATCACAGAATGGGAAATTCCTAGGAATGCGGATGAGGTCAGATCATTCATGGGATTAGAAATTTATTATAGGAAGTTCATCAGGAAATTCTAACGTATTTCCTATCCTATTACATCTTTGTAGAGGAAAGGAAATAAGCTTGAATGGAATGAGGATTGTGAAACTAGTTTTGAGCAGTTGAAGCATTTGATTACAAATGCTCCAATTATGAAGATTACAGATCCAAACAAAGAGTTTTTGGTATGTATTGATTCTTGCAAGATAGGACTTGGTGGAGTCTTGATGCAGGAAGGACAAGTAGTATGTTATGAGTCAAGGAAGCTTAAAGAGCATGAGCAGAACTATGTGACTCAAGATATTGAGTTGGAAGTTATAATTCATGCCTTGAAGATGAGGAGACATAATATTATTGGTAATAGGTTCATCTTGAGGAGACATGAATGATCACAATGGGATGTGGTAGTTATTTGATCAACCTAATATTAATTCCAGTTAAGTTATATGGCTAGCTACTCTCAGTGATTTGGACTCCAACATCAGTTACAGTAAGGGAAAGTAGAACAAGGTTGCAGATGCTCTTAGTTGGAGAGTGTAGGTGAATCATATTACATCATTGAGTTCTTATGGGACAAACTTGCAGGAGAAGATCTTGTAGGCAAGTCAACATCATGACAAGTATCAATAGTTGAGGAAAAGGTTACAACAGTAGGGTGCAAGTGATAGGGATGAGGAGTATCATTTCACGACAGTTGGCTTGGTCAAATTTAGGAATGGGATTTATGTACCAGATGACAATGATATCAAGAAGCCTATCTTGAGAAAATTTTATGTAAAGCCATATTACGATCACCTGGGATATTAGAAGACATTGACAATAGTTAAGAAATTTTATAATTGACCGAACTTGAAGAAAAAGGTGGTTGAGTTTGTTGCAAGATATTTGGAATATCAGTAGGTAAAAGCATAGTGTAATAATCTAAGTGGTTTATTACAACTGATTCCAATTTTAGAGTAATGGGAGTTCATTTCCATGGAATTCATTACAATTTTGTCAATGAAATTGAAGCATCATGATTCCATCATGTTTTTGTTTCAAGGTTAAGTAAGGTAGCACACTTCATTGTGGTCAAGTCTATGAATTTAGCTAGCGAGGTAGCTCATATTTTAATCAAGGAGATAGTGAGATTGCATGGTGTTCCGAAGAATATTTTATCAGACAGAGATGCCAAGTTCACTTCCAGGTTTTGGAAAGAGTTGTTTACAGGTTTGGCGACAAAATTGGCTTTCAGTACAACTTATCATCCACATATAGATGGACATATAGAGAGGGTTAATAGGATTCTTAAGGAAATGTTGAGGATGTATGTCATGCATCAACATAGAAAGTGGGAAGAGTATCTTCCACTAGTATAGTTTTTGTATAATAACGAGTATCAAGATTCCTTGAAGAAGAGTCTATTTTAGGCACTTTGCAAGAAAAGTTGTAATACTCCTATCAGTTGGAGTGATACAATGAACATAGTGTTGATTGGACCAAATATGTTGGCTGAGATGGAATAGGACAAGTAGGTTATTACGAGTAATTTGAATGTAGCATAGAACAGGTAGAAGGGTTATGTAGATCACCACAGGGTATTTAAGGAGTTTCAGGTTAGGGAGCATGTGTACTTGTGCATCAAGCCCAAGATGGCACATCGGTATTGAGGGCCTTTCAAGATAATTGAGAGGATTGGACCAGTGACCTATTGAATTACACTGCCTTCAACAATGAAAGTCCACAATGTTTTCCATGTTTCATTGCTTAAGAAGTATGTATAGGATGGTGATCATGTGATTGACCAATTTGTATTGGATGTGGAACCAAAGGGAGAATTCCATCCAGAACCATAATGCATATTCTAGCGGAAACAACTCATGCTCTGGAACCAAGTAATCGAGTAGGTTAAACTGTAGTGGAAGCATTTTGGGCCTGATGAAGCTACATGGGAGATGTCTAATAAGATGTGAGCTATGTATCCTTCGTTATTTTCTAGTTTGAGAAAATGAGTTTTTAGTATATATATATATATATATATATATATATATATATATATATATATGGATGTTGTTGTAGATACCACAATGAGTTGTATTATAAAACTCCAATAAGTGATATGATTGTCGTGTTTTTTATGTTGGTCATGGTTTGCAGTAGTTTTTCATTGTAAATATTGCATCGATCTATGTTATAAAGCTCCATGGTATGTATATATATATATATATATATATATATATATATATATATGGATGTTGTTGTAGATACCACAATGAGTTGTATTATAAAAATCAAATAAGTGGTATGATTGTTGTGTTTGTTATGTTGGTCATGGTTTGCAACAGTCATTCATTGTAAATATTGCATCAAGCTATGTTATAACACTCCATGGGTAGTATGTTTTGTTTTCACCGGTTTACTGGTCATAGGTGTTGTAGAACACTGAGGATAGTGCTTCCCCAAGGGGGGGGGGGGGCTTTGTAACAACACCTAGTTGGTTTTCCACGTAAATAAAATAAGACCAAGGTCATGGGACACATATTCCAAGCTGAATGTTGGGAAAAACATAGCAATGGGTATCGTTGGTGATTAGTTAATGGTTATAGAAAGGCATTGGAAAAGGAAAATTCACAATAACTGGAATTTTATTTATGAAATAAAGGAAAATAGGAGAAAAAGAAGATGAAGAGACACATATATGCATGAGATGGAATTGACTGAAAAATGAAGGAAAATGAAGAAAATATAGGCCTCAATGATAAAAATGCTTCTCAGGATCAGTTCACAATTTTTTTTATTTTTTATTTTATTTTTATTTATTTTATTTTACTTATTTATTTATTTATTTCAGTTTAGTTTTGGAGCTCTCTTTCATTCTCTCATTCTCTCATACTCTTGAAAACTTAGAGTATTCTTGGATAATTCTTGGAGCACTTTGGATACATTAGATTTGGAAAATGAAGGAAAAGGAAAGAAGGAAATTGCATGGGAACATCTGGATTGATAGCTACAGTTGGATTTCTTTGTCGATAATAGGTTTCATGTGTGCTTTCCTTTCTAATTTCTGGATGCATGGTATATGCATGTGATTTTATGGTTATGTGTTGTCATTGGCATGGAGATTTTTCTGGATTGACAATGGTTTTAGCCTTGCCTTTCCATTTCCTAGATAACCATGGTGTTGTGGGTTTTTTTCCACTTGATTATTTTTTGATTGGTGCTCATGTTCCTTACGATTTTGGGTTAGAACAAATGCTCTGAAATCCCTGGAATAACTTGGATTGAGTTACTAGTCCTAGAGCCTAGGTTGGGACAAATGCCTTGGAGCCATTGGTGGTTTGAGTTACTAGTCCTTGGAGCCAGGTTGGACAAATTCTCTATAGCTTTGGAAGGCTATGGGTTGAGTTACAAGTTCCTAGAGCCTTGGACAGCTTGGGTAGAGACCGATCTGCTTGGTGTTAGTGATGTCCGATTGTGGAGGTGGAATCACTGTGGTTGAGGGTCGAGGTGGGTTAGCCTATGGAAGCCCTGGTTTGGTTTTGTTTTGGTTTATTAGATGAGATCCCACATTCATACTTGGGATATGGCGCAAGGGTGATTTCCTGAAAGAGAGATTTGGTCCAGCCCAATCTATGGTCGGGAGGCATGTGGAAGTCCTTGACTTCGTTGGTATTTTCATATGCTAATATGAGACATTTCCTTATTGTGATCTATGTCCATTTATAGCTATTATGTTGGAAATATTACGGCTGAGTTTCCATGGTTTATATGTTTGTTATTTTCTAGTTATATGTTGGTTATATGATGTGTATTATCTATGGCTCTTGTCATGAATTATTTATTTAATTTATTGGTTTATGAATGTATGGACTAATAAGTGTTGTTGCAGCTATGTGGAGAGGGAGTGGGGCCTTCTTGGTGATTCTCAGATGAATCTCAGACTATCATGATCAAATATGCACTCATGACCTATAGCTTACATTTTTTCCATGTGTTTGACGAAATGTTTGTTATTGACTAGGCATGTCTTGGATCAGTTCTGGTTCAATATTTGTTTGAAAATTTTTATCATTATGTCATTTATCATTATAATAAGTTACAAGAAGTTATGGGCAGTTTTTTGGAGGTTAGCCTAGAAATGTGGCTTGTATCTTGGGACCACACCCTTTGAACTGGATATTTTTGGATATAACCGCATGGAGGTAGTGTTGTGCATGTTGTTGGAGGCCTATAACCACACCCAAGCATTTGTATGCATGTGCTTTGGGGTCTAGGTTAGTGAAAAAGAGCCCCAACCTAGGGTTTGATCACCTGGGGTGGTCCTTTGGCTTCTGAGTGTCATGTAGCCTTGAGGGATGTTGTGAGTTGTCAATTTTTCGGCCCCACTTCCATAACTGGAGCTTGGAGGTTGGGTCATATCATAGTAACTCTTCATCTCATGTTTACCTTCATAGGATGGTGAAATCCGATAAATGTAAAAAGGGGTGGTTACAAGTGAAAAAGGGGAAGGCATGAGAAAATTGGAGGAGGATATTGTTATCTTCAAAATACTTTTGTAAAATTGAAATCAGTGTACATTATTATCATCGATTTTTCTCACACCTCAAACATTAGAAGAGGTAGAAAACATAAAATATTGGTAAGGTTGGATCCCTTCCTAATATTGGAATCCATCATCCAACCATGAGCTACATTTGAAGTAGAATATTACCATGAGCTAGATTTGATCATTGGCCCCTAAGTATAACTTGCGAGAGTCCAAATCCTCCCAAATCAAGGCCCTTCATATTTGAGAAAATTTGGCTTGATTTCCTTCAGATAAAGGTAAATCTAAATTTATGGTAGAAAGAGGTGGATCCAATGAGGGGATCAACAATGTATCAACTACAAAATAGGCCTAAAAATATAAACTCCAATCTAATCGTTAGGAAAAAATCAATCTTTAGAAATATTTTTGTGTAATGCGATCTGAAAATCCAAATGGAAGAGGTTCAAGCAACCATCATCTTCAAATATGGGGATGATATGCTTGCACTTAAAGAGGAAAATTTGAAGGAATATATAGAAGTAAGGGTGAAACAAGAAGTACTTCTATGGAGGAAAAAGTCAAGAATTCGATGGAACAAAAAGCAGATAAAGACAAAATGTTATTTCACATCTCCATGATCAATTGTAGATGCAATTTTTTTTTCCATGTAAAGTTATAATGGAAAATAATTTGAAGATCATACAGACAATCAAAAGGAGTTTAGAGATTTTTACCTCCATCTCCTTTTGGAGCCAATGGTAAACACACAACTAGCCATGAATTCCATCTTATTACACATCCCATGGTGGTATCTCTTAAAAAAACCCATGCCTTATGAGAGAAGTCATTTTGGAAGAAGTTGAGAGAAAAATCATGGAAATGATAGTTGGAAATTCATCAGGCCTAGATGCATTCACCACAAAAATAGTTCATAATTATTGGTTAAGTTGGTTGTGGATCCTAATTATCTTCTTGATTCAAAGGTATTTTTTCAGCCGCATTTGGATCCTAGTCCCTTCCGGGGGGGTGGGGGGGATTTCCTAGCCACTACTATTTCCAGGGGAGGGGGTGCGGTAACACTCTTTTTAGCCCCCCCCCCCACTCTTGGCGGGAGTTCAGGGGAAACTCGAAACAAAAAATTAGCGAAAATAAGCCTTGCAAAATATTTTAATTTCGTAGTCAATCGGGGCTGCTCATTAGGTGGTGTTATCACCAGACTGAGGCTGATTAGGCTACTCAATAGTCAATTCAGTGTAACTATTTCAAACCACTTAGGGTTGGAAGTTATCCCTTCCAACCAGAGAGGTCTCTCTCAGGAAAATGTATGATATTCAATAAAAAATACGTAGAACAAAGATGGCTAACTCTCAGATGTGTTTTGAATGTTTTTTTGCAGGTGAAGGATGTGAATTAATGGTTACCATTGGAAATGGAGTCAGTGTGAAACTCAATTACATAAAAAACATCTTTCATGGAATCTGAGTCATGTGTAATACCATAAAAAATAACTTGAACAAAAACCTAGATGCATAAAGGAAGTTGGAGCATATTTAATTATGAATTCCAAGTGATTATACATAAAGTAAGCTGAATGGACATTAAAAAGGTAGATAAGACAAACACATAAGAGTACATGAAGAATATCAGGTCTAAAAGAATATTTCTGCAACTGTATATTACTGAATGGAAAATATTACAATAGTAGCATAAGACATAACATAGATAAACCCTCTCTAATTCTCTCATCTCCCTATTTATAGAATTAAACACCTTTTACATTAATTCTTCCACCTGGGCTAGACCCTCGAAACTGCTGAACACATCTTATCCAAAAAGGAATTGATTACAAGGAGAGAATATAGAGATATTTATGTTTACAAGGAGTTTAAAACCTAATAGGACTCTAACACCATTAACTTCATTAACAAATTTTAAATGACCCATACATGATGATGCTTATCGAACAAAACATCTTTTCTTGCGGTGGAAATGACCATGACCAAGTGATGAACAACCATACTAGAATCTAGGCTCTACTTCTCAAAATTTTAGGATGTGCTATTGTGTTTGATGATGTGGAAAAAATGATGAGCTAGCAGCCCGATCACCCTCCTTGCTGAGTAGCCTTACCAACATGTGTCTTCACGGATACACTTCAACATCTTCTGATGACTTATGTGCTCCAAAAAAAACACTAAATGCTACAAAAACACCAAAATTTCCCCTCACTGCAAAAACAAAGCATTTAAGGCAAGTCCGTAGCGAAAAGTTTGTAGCATTTTTCATTTGGAAATTTATGCACCCATTATGAATTTTCTTCTCATTGGAGGATATTCATTAGGAAAAATGAATTAAACACATGCTTTTACCCACTCATATTATGATAAACTTTGGAAAATATACCATACAGTAATCTTCAGCGTGTTCATAGCAAAAACTAAACTTTAAGCCTGCAGTACACTACGAACTTGCCTGATATTTCTGGAATTTGAAATTTCCACTCCTTACGTCCAAAAACTTGTACAGAGCTATGTGAAATGATGAGAGGGATCATTCTAAGACAAAATTAGCCCAAAAAATGTCTTACCCTCCTCAAGAGGTAGTGGGTTCATCCACAACTATCATTTTCAAGACTTTCTTCTTTAATTATTTTTGCACCATTTCCATTTGGATTTCTAACTCTTTGACTTGATTTTGCAGCTTTCTCCTCTTTGCCTGTAACCACTTGTTTCTTCTCATGGTATGCTTCATCATCTTATGTAGTGGTAGTGTCCTTTTGAGCACCTTCCTTGATCTTTCTTCCACTTCATCATAAAAATCAATTTGCTTGCTAACTTCCTTCTTGAAATCTGTTAGCTCCTTCCTTTCTTGTTTAAAATCCTCCAACTCCAGCTTGGTATCTAAAACTTCATCTACGGATTCTTTAAGTTTCTCTCTAAGAGGCTTCACTTCAGACTTCTCTTGGACCTTCTCTTTGACTTTCTATGACTTGGTGATTTCTTCTTCAGCTGGGGATAACTCAATGATCTCTTCCATAATGGGCTGCCTCTTCTTTTCTGTCTATTTTTGCATATTATCATACTGTCCTCCATTTGAGAGAAGTTATCTAGTGAAAGGTTTCCTAGGCTTAAAGACAAAACCTGAATCCTCACTGGAAAAATAAAGATTTTTTGTTGTGAGACCCTTCTTCTTCATTTTTGTTCATTTAACCTCTATAGGTCGTACCACATGGGTTTCTTCAATATCAATGGCTTGTAGAATGTCTTAAAGTTTACCCTTTCCCTCTATCTGACTCATAATGATTCTCCTATGAGCCTTTGTATCAGTTTTGAGCTTGCTGCTAGTAGGTGTTTGTTGAGATGCCACTTTCTCCTGCAAATGTTCAATCTCTACCTCCATGGGCTCTACTATAGGTTGTACCTATTCTTTAGCTATAGGCTCTTTATCCTTCTTGGGAGTGCTTTTCCTTGACTTGGGTGTCTTATTTGGAGTAAGAACATCTACATCAGAACCACTAAAAAACAGAAAGGTAGCCCAATCTCTATTCAAGTTTTTCAATTCTTCCATAACCAACAACTTTATTAAGCCATGATGAAATATGAATATGTGGTTGCTCTTAGGTCTGGCTTGCACTTTGTCAGACATCTTACCTAAGCTTCTGAACATAAAGAATGGAAGGTCAAGGATTTGTTTACCTATGAAATGGAGTAAGAGTGTGAAATGATATTGGTAGATCATGTGAAATATACCTTCACATGTAAAATATTTTTGGATTACTATCAAAAAATTTGAGTAGTTTTCCTTGAGGAAACTCTTGGGTATCCCTGAGGTCATATCAACTCCTATATGCTCCTACTTCAGAAATTTGTCACAATTCTGCAGCTTGAATCTAGTTGCCTTGAACCATTCTTCTCCTGACCTCATATTTTTTGTTTCTTGTTGAATGGTCTCAGGAGATAATGTGAAACTTAAGATGCCCACATTTGAATTTGTTCCAAAAAATTTGACAGCAAAATACTTGGACAATTGTGCATGGTAGCCCTACAATTTTTGACAAAAAATCATACAACCAACATTTATGCAGGCTTGTGCAAAAATTGGATCCTCCATAACCAGTTTTAGGTTTGTTGGCTAGTATCTAACTATAGTGCCTCTTTTGTTGGTCTTCTTATGTGAAGCCATGCACTCCAATACAGTGCTTCCTTGCTTCAAGTCTTGACACCTGCAAAGACTATATAAGACATCAATATGCTTGTTTGACAAAGGTGGAAACTAACCTAAGACATCAGCTAGACAATATATAAAAGTGAAAATTTCTAGCACTAGATCAAGCATCTCAAAACGATTGAAAGGTAAGTGTTGATGTTCAAATGAATGAAGGCTAAATTAGGAAAGAAAAGTGGGAGGGAAAACATAATGATGGTGGCGTGATGATTACCAAGCATGCAATACATCAAATGATGACTCAAAACGTTATGTACATGATGAGAAATTGACCTCTAACCACTAAAAATTTGACAACATACCCATCCGCTCATAGTTAGCAGAAAAACCCGAGTTTGTAGCGATTCTAGTTAGTGGTATGATAGATTTTCTATAGAACTATCAGGTGAGTCCATAGAGAAAACATGTTTTTTTCACATAAAACACTGCAGACTCAGGTAAAATGTGCCAAGTGTCAATAAGTGACTTAATTAACCCATGCATTCATATTTTTTAATTTTACCTTTGACAAGACCTTAGTCACATGACCAATGACCACTTAACCCCTTTAAAACTATATACAAAACATGAAATTTAATCAATTTCATGACTTTATTTGACCATAACAAATTAACCTATCTAAAAAAGACACTAATAACCAACCTAATTGTTACTAAGGATAACATGCGGAATATATAATAGAATAAGTTATTTTAATAAGGGTTTTTTTCCTAGAAAGAATACCTTAGTTTATATGATGGAATTGTATTATGGATGTGTACTATTCCATGTGAGAAAAAGAGAGGAAATAGTGTGAGAGCGAAGAGGAAGTTACAATAGATTTTTTGTAGATTGTATCCCTTCAATTTAATGGATAATGTAAAGGAAAGGACTGGATGTTTCTCCATGGACATAACCCAAATTGGGTGAACCATGTATATATGTATCTCTCTTGTTATATTCTTTTATGTATTTGTGTTTCTGTGGTATCTAATGTGTTCCATTTCTCTATTATTTAATTTCTAATAGGGTAGTTATAAGATATGTTTGGAGAGAGGTGGAAGATCAAAGGATTCTCACAAGAAATCCTCCAACAATTTAACTCTAATTTAATTACTCTCATCCAAGGAATACAAGGCTAATTCTCCAAAAAAATTAGAGCAACCCCTTTTTATGATGTGATATATACAAGCATATCTAAGGTTATAACCAACAAATTAATGTTGATAATTTCCCATATAACTTCACATGAGCAAGGAAGCTATGTTGAAGGGTGCAAGATTCTAGATGGAAACATAATTTCCAATGAGACCATTCACTCCCTAAAGTCAAACAAAAAATCAGGTATGATTATCAAACTTGACATATCCAAATATTTCGGCCATTTAAATTAGGATTTATTAGTTTAAACATGATAAACTTTTGGATTTAGTTATCTTGTGGTATTTGGGTAAAAATATTGTCTCCTAAACCTTCTTTTATGTTCTTATTAATTGCTATGTTTCTTCCCAGTTCAACTCATATCGTAGCATTAGATAAGGACATTACTTATCTCACTTTTTCTTTATTCTCATGATGGAGGTGTTGGGTTCAAATATTCATCACAGAATTTCTTCTAGAAATTTAAAGGGCGTTAACCTCCATACTAACACTAATCCCATTTCCCACCATCAATTTATTGATGACACAATGCTTATGTGTTATCCTTCAACCAAGGAGGAAACATATTTTAAAGTAATCTCAGATACCTTTATGTTAGCCTCTATAACACTTATCAATCATGATAAATATCTTATATTTTTATTTAGCACTTCATTAATTACCTAGCACAACATTTTCCATATCCTCCATTTTAAAAAAAGGAATATTTCCCTTTAAAAACCTCATAGATCCTCTCGTTGAGAATGCATCAAGAAATATTCTTTGGGAATACTTCCTCTCTAAGCATAACCATAATATTAACTCTTGGACCCTAATATCCCATAATCTCCTTGGTATATCAAATTTTCTTAAATCTATCTTAGTCCATAACTCTAAACCATTTTTCAATGCTAGCAACACCTTCCAAGATTATAAAGGCCATACAAAGTCTTCAAAGGTCCTTTCTCTTGGGCGACCCTTAAATAGGGAGAAACAGGGCCCTTATGGACTAGGATAAATTATGTATCCAAAAAATTAAGGAGACTTATGAGTTCGTGACCTTTAAATTATGAACAAGGTCCTTGCAACAAAATCTTGGTGGAGGTGGCTTAAGAACAAGACTTGTGGGAAAGAATATGTCACAAAAAGTATGTAAAATATGTTGAATAACAAGATATTGTGAGAATTTAGAGGAACAACCAAGCTCTTTGATATGGAACCAAGATCAACGAAAGGAAACGATAGTCCAAAATCAATGTTTCTAGGAAACCAAAGATGAGAACTCTACTCTCTTTTAGACATAGTCTTGGAAACAACAACCTTAACTAAGTTGGAAAAATTATCTTTTAGATATAAGGACTTATTCCACATGATATTTGGCATTATATTAGTCAAATATGTAAACCATTTTAAATTACCCTTAATTGAGATGCCTATAAAAATAAATAACTAGTTTCTTTCCATCCTAAATTACTGGGAAGAAATACAAGGTATAAAGCACACTGGATGGAAATTTTTGAAACCAAGGGAAACATCACTCCCAATAATTAATTAGAGGAAGTGGGAATATTGGAAGCATAATAAAATACAAAAAATATCATATTTAAGGACAATCCTAATAAATTTAGATGGGGGAGAAATAAGAGGATGGACCTTCTGGATTAAAGAAGATTACAAAATGGAAACAAGGCACCTTGCATAAGTAAAAGATAATATTTGTAAGCATGTTTGGAACTCAAGAACATTGCTAAAAGTATACACATTCCTCTAGTTTCTCACTAAATTGAAAGTACTAACTTAGGATAAATTATAAGGGGTTTCAATTGACTATCCCTTTACTTCATGTGTTGGAAATAGGTAGAATCAATAGAACACCTATTCAACCAATGAACATGGATAGTTCGTATGGGATAATATATTTTGTAGCCTTTATAAAACTAGAAAAAAAATAAGACTTCGTGTCCTAGAAATTATAAAAGTGAATTTTATCTCCATTTGTAAACCCAATATTAAATATATCTAGTACATTTCTTTAGAATTTCTTCATTGGTCGATCTCTGTAACAACCCTTTTTGTAGTACCCCATGTAAGTGTCATTATATGAATTTGTTTATAAAAATTATGTCAAAATTAAATTGATGGATAAGATAAAGGAGAGGACACATATTCAGAGATCTAGGAGGATAATTTTCTTGTGATGTGTTGAAACCAAACCACACTGACCTCATAACTTCCATTTACCTATCTCACAAAAAAACTAAATGGTCTACACAAAAAGGCAGTAAATTGTTGGTATGGGAAGCCTAAGTGGAGGGAATTTCCCATATTGTCCCCTTCCTCATGGGAAATGAGGAAAAGAGGAAAACCATCTAATAGAGAAAAATTCAACAGTGAAGGAAAAAGGAGGATAACAAAAAAAAGATGCAAAAAATGCAAGAGAAGGAGAATGCACAAAATGGAGAAAAAAAGAAACGTGCAGGATGTAGAAGAAAGATAGTATACAAGGAAGAAAGGGATAATGAGACACATATAGAGAGTAGTTAGGATAAGGAATCACTCAGAAAAATTCAGAGGAGGAAGAAAAAATCCTTGAGCCAATGCTCTATGGTTGGGAAGATATTCATTGTGCTTGTGTTGATATTTGAACTATGTTCCTATGATTGATTGACTAGTGGAAGGCTCAATGGAGATTTGAATCACTCAGTGCTTATTGAGTAAGCCGAGAAAACACTAAGTGCTCACTCAATAAGTTGATAAACCACTTAGTGCTTATTGCATGGAATATAAACCACTTGGGTGATTGTTGGAAGGTTGATAAACCATTAGGCATGTGAATTGAGCCACTGTTGTGCTTGTTGGAAAGAGTTGACAAACCACTAGTGCTATCTATGTAAGTTGATAAACCATATAAACAATTAAATTTAGATTCTTGTAGTGCTTTCCTTGAAAATTCAACTGATAAACCAACTATGTAGTGCATTCATTCTCTTAGAACTGAGAAGTGCATTAATTGAGCCTTGGGAGAATCCTTGTCATTGATCTCAATGAGACAAAAGAGTCATTGTGGTGCTTATGGCCAAAGAGTAGTTGATAAACCACTTGGGCAATGAACTCCATCTCTTTTTTGTTTGACTTAATATCAATGCGAAATACCATTAATCAAGTAATTCCTCAAACTATGAATTTGGATCAAGGTCAGTAGTTGTAATAATGATTGCAATGTATTTGGCCTATAGTTAGGTGGATATTTTAAGTCCCTCCTTTAGTTTACAACAACTTCAAGTTGAATAGATAAGTATATGTCCATTTAATTATGGATGATGAAAATTTCTGATATGTGATGTGTAAATGGATAAATCAACACTACTTATGAAGGTTCTTGAGATTAATTCCATAGCCTGAGATATTTTAAGGGGTTGCAAGGGAGTTTTACAATGTGGTATCAAAGCCAAGGTTCAACACTCAAAGTGAGTGGGCCACAAATAAGAGAAGCTATGAGCTCTGTTAAGAAATACATGGTGGGATTTAATTCAGTGGGTAATTTCTATATACACATGTGTGCTAGTTTTATATTTACAACTGATATTATTATTGGCATAACAAATTTTTGATACATTATTTTGTTTTCTAACCTGCATACTAACTTGAGAATTGATGTTTCATCCAATTTCACATCAACATTCTTGGTGAAAACACACCAAGGTGATGAGTGAATATGTATATTTGTGTTTGATTTAACTAATAGTTATGTGTGTGTAATAGAATATAAGAATACACCAAGGAACAACAAGGAAATAAAGGATTGAGCAACAGAATTATGTAGTAAAATGCTGATAGATCCCAACATAGTCAAGAAGAGGATTCATTTGGGAAGGGGAGAGAGGAATATTCCCCTGATTTGATGGACACACTTACGATCATAAGGTTTGAGTTGAGAAGTTGTAAGGCATACAATAAAAATATTTTTAGGGCTCAAGAGAGGCAAGTAGAAGTAAATGAAATAGTATTTCATCACTTATTAGATATGTAAATACAAAAGCAATATGAGCTTAGTGCCAACTACTTAGGTAAGTACAAATCCAATAAAATCCCATCTGAGATAAAGAAGCATGGATTGGAGGCTAATGGGGTAGAATGTAGCAAATATAAGAAAAGGAATATATAGGAAAGTGAAGATACAATGAGATATGGAACTCAATAGTACTCCAGAGAGGAGAAAAAATAGTCATGAACACTTATATAGTGTTGGAACTAGGAGACACCACCAACAAAGACGAAATAAAAAAACCTAATGTCGGAGGAATGCAAGAAATAAAAACTGCTAATATTTCGTGGGACAATTAAGAAGGATGGATAGGAAGGAGCTTGGTTATTGGTAATGAAGAGGTACTTTAGAGTACATTACTACTATGAAAACATGAAAGAAAGAGTAGCCATTTTCAGCTTGAATGGAAAAGATGATATTTTGTGGGAACAATTAAGAAATGTCAAAGACATTCAGGAGAAGGATTTATCATGGAGGAGATCTGAAATATACTTTCATGAGAAGTACTCGTCTAAAAGGTATTATGACAAAAATATCAAAGAATTTCATGACCATAAACTTGGTGTAACTTATTGTTGATGAGTATACTAACAAATTTTAGAATTATTACCACAAGCTTACAAAGACAATTTTTTAGAATTGTTGTCATTGTTGCAATGTTTTGATCTTCATAGAGTAAGCATGGTTTGTGGTCTTCCTAAGAAATATAGCCATTAGATCCATTTCTTACTTTTAATCGGAATTCTCATATAGGAACATCTATTAGTACCATTAAATATGTTAGGGTCATGTTATAATATCTTTGAAGGTCAATGTTCATATCTAGATTTTTAATTCTAGAAGCTGGTGTTATGGAAAAATGCCTTGTCTCAAGAAAATCCCAGTAAAATCCTATGAGATTTCCCTTCCTACAATTTTTTGCAAGAATTCAAATCTACATCCAAGACCGAATGGTTTTGTGGAAAATTTTGGTATCTAGGTCAGATACACCTTGCATCCTGCAATTTTTTTTTTTGAATTTAGATATGCATGAGGAGGTGAATGTTGATGGACTAGCATATGCATCTGGTGATTCGAGCATCCGGTTGGTCAGTGCATGTGCACAATTAAAAGTGCACCAATTTTCAACTATCCTATATTTTAGTGGAAATCATAGTTAGTACTGATATCTGAGGTGGACCCTAGTCAGGCATAACATTTATGCAGGGCCATATTTCTCTACAAGAGAATAGAGCATATGTTATATAGGAAATAGTGCATTTAAGAAAATTCCTGGATGGGACGAGGACTATATTTTCCATAAAATCCATATACGATCCAAGGTGGCAAGTGGTACACACCCTTTTGGAGCCTCAGATGTTCTCTAAGCCTGATACTTTGAAAATAAGGTTAGTAGATTCGAAGGTCTAGGGGATCCATGGGTTTGTAAAAAGGGCATGTTTGTGTGCACCCCAAATATCCCTTGGAACTGGATATAAAAAATATTGGTCGTAAAAAACAAAGGGGTCAAGCCTTGTGGGACCCATGAATTGGTGTGAAGTGACAAACACCATGGAGGCTTGGAAATAGACACATGGATGCCATGTTGGTCCCTTGAGTGATGTGGTATTGTTCAGAGTGACGTGGAAAAAAACAGGGAACATATGTGGGTCACACATGGTGATCCCTTGCTATGGTGGCACAATTTAAATGGTGAAACTTTAAAAGGGAATAGCTCTCAATTCAGGAGTCAGATTTAGATAAAATTTATATTGTCAAAAATTTATCGGCAAGCCATACACAATGGTCATATCAGAAATAAATTTCATAAACTTTGGAGAAGGAGTATTTTTGGGTAGTGCCTCCCACATCTTGAGATAGTTTAAGGGGGTTTGGGGGATTGTTACAGTGTGGTATCAGAGTCCAGGTTTAACACTTACACTAAATGGCCATGAATAAGAGAATATATAAGCTTTGTTAAGAGTTACATAGTAGTATTTAATTCAATGGGTAATTTCTATATACAAAAGTGTGTTGATTTCATATTTACAACTAATATTATTATTAGCATAACAAATTGTTGATATATTAAATTGTTTTATAACTTGTATACTAACCTGATAATTTATGTTTCAGCCAATTTCACATCAACATTCTTGACGAAAACACACCAAGGTGATGAATGAATATGTCTATTTATGTTTGATTTAACTAATATTAATATGTGTGTAACAACACATAAGAAGAAACTAAGGAATAATAAAGAAATAAAGGAATGAGAAGCATAATGGTGCAATAAAAAACTAATAGATCCCAACATAATCAAGAAGTTGACTCAGTTGGGAAGAGGATAGTGGAATATTCCCTTGATTGGATGGACACCCTTATAAGCATAAGGGTTGAGTTGTGAAGTTTTAAGGCATACAATGAAAATATTTCTAGGGCTCACGAGAGGCAAGCAAAGCTTAATGAAGTATTATTGCAGATCATATCATATCTGTAAAGATAGAAGAAACATGAGCTTGGTGTCAGCTACTTAGGTAGGCACAAATCTAATAAAATCCCATCCGAGATACAGAATCATGGATTTCAAACTAATTGGGTAGAAGGTAACAAATATAAGAAGATGCATAGAGAGGAAAGTGAAGATATAGTGAGAGGGGGACTCCACTCAACACTCCATGGAAGAGAACATAAATTCGTGAACATTTATCTAGTGTTGCAACTAGGAGACACCACTAGTAGAGAAGGAATGAGAAAAATCTAATTCCAAAGGAATTTAGGAAAGAAAAACCTCCTATCTTCCATGGGAAAGTTAGGAAGTCTAATGAGGCATAAGCTTGGGTATTTGGAATGAAGAAGTGATTTAGAGCATATGAATACTCTAAAAGCATGAAGGAAAGAGTAGCCATTTTCATCTTGAAGGGAAAATATGATATTTTGTGGGAAGAATTAAGAAATGTCAAAGAAATATGAGAGGAGTTATCATGGAGGAGGTTTGAAAAATACTACTAGGAGAATTACTTATCTAAAAGGTATTATGACAACATGATCAAAGAATTTCATGAGCATAAAATTGGGTAACGTATTGTTGATGAATATACTAATAGGATTTTAGAACTATTTCCACAAGCTTACAGAGACAAAATTGAGTTCGATAACCAAGGAATTTGGAGAACACTCTCCAAATAGATAAATAATGCTATGAACAGTCCAAACATAAAATTATGTTCTGAATTGATTGGAAATCAAGATATAAGACCAAAATGAAGGAAAAGGGGAAAATATCATTAGGAAATTAGCCAAGGGGAGGAATGTGAAGTTCACCACTCCTATTAAGGGCAAGTTTCAACAAAAATATACTACTTCCAGTCGTGATCGGTCATTTAATCCAATAAGGGAATAATCAGAGGGGTTTAGGAAAGGGTGCAAACATTATTGGACATGTGGGGAAAACGACCTATGAAAGGATTGTCCTTAATAATAGTAGAATGGCCCAAATTTTTACAACATGCAAGAGGTAGAAACAACCAATCATTTCGCTCAGAGTGTGCCACACATCTATGCCACATTGGACAACATGTATGCCGACCATCAAGCTTTAGTGATAGAGAGGGAAGGTATGGTCGTTAACCAAACTGTTTCGATTTTGATTGACCTGAGTTATAATTTCATCTATGTCGGTACAAAGGTCACAAAAAAGTGTGTAATATGGAAGAAAACCCATGACAAATCGTGGTTGGTTCAATTAGCATAAGGGGAATTTTGAGGTCTAACATGGGCCTCCTAAGGAAATTATAAAATAATAGTGGAAATAATAAAATAATATTTGATGACATCATCAAATTTTAGAGGGAAAAAAGAAAAAACTACGTTTTCAACTCGTATTTTCAACTTATCTCCCAAATTTTTTACTCAAATTTCGAACGAGAGTACACGTTGGATGCAAAATTTAATTCCTCATCCAAGGAGTACCCATGTTGCATACTTTCGATGGACCATTCTACACGAAAAATGAGAAATACATGAAAGATGTGATTGCAATCACGTTTTTTCATGTATTTCTCATTTTTCACATAGAAGGGTCCATCAAAAGTATGCAACATGGGTACTACTTGGACGATGAATTAAATTTTACATCTAACGAGTACTCCCACTCGAAATTTGAGTAAAAAATTTGGGAGATATCAAAAAGTAGTTTTATTATTTTATTATTTTTTAATCTTTTTACCCTTTTACTTAAAAAATGGTGAATCATCCCCCATGGTTGACATCATCATCTTGAATCCTACTGGTTCTTATAAAGTTTATTTTGGTTGTACATTTTTTTTAGGAGGCCCATTTTAGACCTCAAAATTCCCCTAATGCCATGAGAGCTAAAAGGAGAGTTGTGTATGTGGTGAAATTGTGCCTAGTAATGGAAAACAACATTCCCAAGTCAACTGATATTAATCTGCTACCATTGGGGTAATATGTTGTGCTAGTTAGCATGGAATGGCTAGCAACCCATAAGAAAAAAATCAGTTTCTACAACAAGTTATTGGAATGTATCAGTGATGAGGGAGAGGGAGTGGCACTAGGGAATAATATATCAAATCACCTTTAGGAAAATATCAGCACTAAAAATGAAAAATGCAGTAGGAAAGGGTGTGACTTGTATGTGGTCCAGGTGAATAGTAAATTAGAAGCTAATGGAGACACAATAAAGGAATATCTAGTGTTAAGACAGTTCAATTATTTGTTTCCAGAGAAAATATCAGGATTACTACCTAGGAGACAGAGTGATTTTTCCATCGAAATGCTGCTAAGATCAACGCCAGTCTCCAAAGTGCCATATCACATAAGTACACTAGAGCTACTTGATATAAAGCTACAACTAAAATAAATGTTAGAAAAAGGTTATATCAGACCCAATGTGTTTCCTTGGGGAGCCATGATGTTATTTTTGAAGAAGAAGGATGACACAATGCGGTTGTGCATTGACCACAGATAGCTAAATAAATTCACAGTAAAGAACAAGTACCCTCTGCTAGGGTTGATGACTTTTTTTATCAGCTAAGAGGGAATGTGATATTCTAAGAAATATATTTGAGGTTTTTTTACCATCAAGTTCATATTGAGGAAGAAAATATCCATAAGATTCCCTTTAAAACGATATATGGGCACTCTAAGTTCATAGTGGTGCCATTTGGACTCACAAATTCTCTAGCCATATTTATGTGTTTGATGAAAAATGTCCACAACCCATATCTGGACAATCTTGTATTGGTATTCATAGATAAAATCCTACTCTACTTGAAAACTAGAGAAGAGCATTAAGAACATTTGAGAGAAGTATTACAATTACAAAGATGGAACAAGCTCTATGTCATGTCGAGTTGATTTCTCCCAATTACAAGTTAAACACTTGGGACATATTGTTTCCAAGGAAGGAGTAGTAGTGGACCCTAAGAATATCAAGGCCATCATGGAGTGGCTTATTCCCAGAAACGTTACAAAATTTAGATCTTTCATGGGGTTGACAAAGTATTATCAGAGGTTCATTCAATTTTTTTCAAATATTGGGCATCCAATCATATCCCTATAGCGGAAAGGATTTAAATTCCAATGGGCATCAAAGTGCACAACCAACATTTAAAAACTCAAACACATGCTCACACATGCACCTATATTGAGAATAACTGATCTAGAAAAGGGTTATGTCGATTTCATATATTCTTGCAAGGAGCAGCTAGGTGGATTCCTAATGCAAGTAAAACATATTATTTTTTATGCATTAAGAAAATTAAATGAGCATGAGAGGAATTATGTCACTCATGACCCAGAGCTTGTAGAAATAGTGCATGCATTGAAAATGTGGAGGAATTTCATGCTTAGAATTTGTTTTTTTTAAGTCAAACCATGGAGGGATGAGATACTTGTTTGACCAACCCAATTTAAATGTAGACTAGGTAGGTGGCTAACCTTGATCAACGAGTTTGAATTTGAAATAAAGTACATTAAGGGAAAATAAAACAAAGTAGAAGATGCACTTAGTAGAAGTTTGCAAGTGGCTCATTTGAAAGCCATAAGCACTTTTGAGGTTGAAATCAAGAAAATAATCAAAGAGACATTCATTCATGATGAGAATTACTAGCATGTGAAGGATCACTTGTAGAAAGATCCAGAAGGATTATTGGGCAATAATTTCTCATTCACTAATGATGGTATGTTGAATTTCAATGATAAATAGTATATGAATTTCATGGGAGACTTGAAAAAGCTCATCATGGATGAATTTCACAAATGAACTTATTCAAGTCATCCTAGTTATTATAAAATCATAACAACTATGAAGAAAATGTATTATTGGATAGGATGAAAAAGGAAGTTGTTGATTATATTTTTAGGTGCCTGAAATGTCAGCAAGTTAAAGTGGAGTGTAGGCTTCCAGTGGGATTATTACAGTTGATTCCAATTCCCGAGTTGAAATGGGAAGTTGTATCTATGGAATTCATTATGGGATTGTCAAAAACATCCAAACAACATGATGTCATATGGTGGTAGTGGAAAAATTGAGCAAGGAAGCTCATTTTTTTGTCAAGTCCACCCACAAGGAAATTGACATAGAGCAAATCTTCATGAAGGATATATTTATATTACGTGGAATATCCAAGCATATAATTTCATATAGGGATTCCAAATTCAATTCAAAATTTTGGAAAGCATTTTTTTCTAGTTTCGGAACCCAACTAGCATTTAACACAATGTATCATCCTCAAATGGATGGAAAAATTGAGAGAATAAATATAGTTCTAGAAGACATGATGAGGATATATGTCATTTATAAACCAAAGAGGTGGGAAGGGTTTCTTACCTTAGTTGAATATTCCTACAACAAGGGTATCAAGAGCCATTGAAGATGAGCCCTTTTGAGGCTTTATATGGAAAAAACTGTAGCACCCATCAACTAGAATGATTTAGTGAACAAGTTGGTTCTTGGAACTGAAATGCTAAAAAAAATGGAGTAGGAGGTAATTAATATCTGAAAGAAATTGAAGGCAACCCAAGATAGGAAAATGAGCTTATAGATTAGTACATAATGCACAAGGAATTCCAAGTGTGAGAGCATCTATATCTTCCCATCTAACCAAGAAAGAGTTCATTGAGGATGGGGTCTTGAGCTAAATTGGCACCAAGATTTTGTTAACCATTTCATATTTTGGAAAGAATGGAGACATAATATTACAAATTGGCCTTACCACCCACAGTGAAAGCACATGATGCATTTTATATTTCTTTGCAAGTATGTGTGATAATAATCATGGTTTGTATTGGTATTTGATATAGGTGGAATCTAAGAGAGAATTCCAACCTGAACCATAGTGAATTTTGGAATGGAGGCATACCACACTTTGAAATCGAGTAATAGAGTAGGTCAAGGTGCAATGGAAACACTTTGGACCAGATGAAGCCATCTGGGAAATGTATGATTAGATGAGGGTACTCTACCTAAATTATTTCATTGTATAAATTAACTTAAGGGATTTAAATATAAATTTCGTTGTTGTATTCTTGTATTTTGTCTATAGAACACTGAGGAAAATGTTTCTTTAAGGGGGTGGGATCTGTAACAACCTTTTTTGTTGCACGCCATGTAAGTGTCACTATATGAATTTTTTTATGAAATTTGTGTAAAAATGCAATTGATGGTTGAGTTGAAGGAGAGGACACTGATGTGTTAAAACCAAACCATGACCACCTCATTACTTCCCTTTACCTATCTCCCTGATGAATTAAATGGTATGCACAACATACAATAAAGTTTGGGTATGGTCAGCCTAAGTGGAGGGAGATTCCAATACTATCCCATTCCTAATGGGACATGAGAAGAAGGGGATGACCATCTAGTAGAGGAAAAAGTCAACACTAGAGGGAAAAGGAGGAAAAAAAAAGAGAATGCGCAGAATGAAAGAGAAGGAGAATGCATAGAACAAAGAAAAAAAAGATACACGTGGGATGTGAAAGAGATAAAGCACATAAGGAATAAAGGTGGAATGAGACATAACTGGAGAGCAGTGAGGAAAAATAATCTCTTAGAAACTACAAAGGAGGAAGAAAAATATCCCTAAGCCAATGCTTTGTGGTTGGGAAGATATTACCTATGATTGTGTTCATATTTAAACTGTGTTCTTAAGTTTGATTAGCTAGTGGAAGACTTCGTGGAAACTTGAATCACTCAGTGCTTGTTAAGTAAGCAAATAAACCACTAAATACTTGTTGGATAAGCTGATAAAACACTCAATGCTTGTTGAATTGGTTGATAAACCACTTGGGTGCTTGTTGGAAGGTTTATAAACCATTGGAAATGTGAGTTGAGGCATTGTGATGCTTGCTGAAAAGAGCCAATGAACCACTAATTTCTTATTGAGGAAGTTCATAAACCACTTGGTGTTGTTGTGAAACCAGCTCCAAAAATAGAAGAAAAGAGATACCAATGCCTTAGAAATAATCCACTTCGAGGGGAAACCTCCAATACATTACATGAATGAACAATTCTTGGATGATACAATTGAAAAAACCTCCTTTCTATATATAGGAGTCCATGGGGCCACAATGTAATACTAGCCGACCTAATGTAAGGGCACAATAATAACAATATGGGGGTTACAGGGGTACAATAATAAAAATAAGGGGGTAACACTAACAACAATAAGAGACTATACTAGTGTTGAGTCTCAAATCTGCATCTTTCCTATACACCTTTCTAGACCTTTTTCATTCACCTGAACCTTCCAAGTTGTCAATATCATTGTATATTAATTTCAAAAGAGCATCTAAAATGGTTTTTAACTATATTTTGTGTCTGTTGTTTGATTTATATTTTTTCTCATTTAGCTGTGGAATCTTGCCACTTTCCGCAGCTGCTGCAACTTTCCACAGCCATTTTGTGAAAGTCTATGTTGCAGGTGTCTTCAGGCAATTCAAACCACATGGGCAAGTCAGAAATGACGTGGACATGGATCGTGTCCTATTGGCTTGGGCAAATTCACCTAAGGAGGCTGCGGTCAAAGGTGGCCAAGTGGAAGTCAACCGTAGAGTCCCACGGTGACAGGACTTTGTTTCTCAGCCCGTGAAGATTTGTATGGCCGTTTCTAATTTACGGGAGACACATCAACACCTGTACACGGCTCCATAAGCCGAATCCAACATCCACTCTTCATAGATTTACTCCTCAACGCGGCCATGATCCTAGATCTCTGGACGTAATGGTTTACGTGTTTTCTATCAACATAAACTTTAGGGAATTAGTTATATTTCCTTTGTTATAAATAATGCGTTTGCATACGCATATTAGATTAGTCTCCATTAGCCTCCAGATAGCTCTGTAATGTAATTACGTTGCCATTGTGCCGTAATATCACCTCTCTGTTATGACTGCATTTTAATATATAAGAAGACTCTGTTTCCAAGCGTAATTCGTATTTGAAGGCTGTTGCCAAGGCTGGTGCAGAGGGCCCCTGCACACGCTGAGGTTTTGTGCATTACTGTATAGTTTTTTATTTTATTTCTTTAAGTTCATTGTATCATAAGTCATTCATGTGTTTATACATTGCATCTTTCATGATATTTATGCTTCATCTCTGTTTATAATCTTTCATGCTTTACATCTTACTTTTGTCTATAATCTTTCATGTTTTATGTTGTTGTTAACTGATCAGTGTTCCTGTTTCAGATTACAAATAGGCAGCCTGGGCATTTGCATAACCTTTTGACTAATGACATGGAATCAATATTGTTCTGCTGCTAATTCAGGAATGTTTAGTTCCCGGTGTTGATATCGTTTTATTATTCTTGGGCCCAACATTTGTTTCAAAGATAGATTTAGATATATTAAATTGCTCATGTCATTTTCATTACTCTCCAAAAGTCACACTGGACCGATGGTGAGGGATTGAAGTATGAGTGTGTAGTTTGATATTAGTTTACTTTCTCAGAAGTTAGATATTAAATTGCTCATGTCATTATCAGTTACCTCCGAAAGCCATAGCGAGACTAATGGTGAGGGATTGAAGTATGAGTGTGTAGTTTGATATTAGTTTATTCTTCTGCAAGTTAGATATTAAATTGCTCATGTCATTATCAGTTACCTCCGAAAGCCATAGCGAGACTAATGGTGAGGGATTGAAGTATGAGTGTGTAATTTGATATTAGTTTAATTTTCTGCAAATTAGATATCAGATTGCTCAAGTTGTTTATGATTACCTCCGAAAGCCATAGCGAGACTAATGGTGAGGGGTCAGAATATGAGTTGATGTAATTTGATTTTAGCTTTACTTTTTCTGCAAATTAGATATCAGATTGCTCAAGTTGTTTATGGTTACCTCCGAAAGCCAGGCTGACTAATGGCGGGGATCAAAGTATAAGTTGATGCACTAACGATTTACTTTGTTGCAATTCTTGGATTTCTTTAAGCATAGTTTCTTTGTGTTTAGACAAAGAAAGAAGGATAGTTTGGTTTTTGTGCTCAATAGTTCACTGCTTGATTCATTAGGCTAGCTTTATTAGGCTAGCAAGACATTTTCATTTCCTTTCGCTTATATTTTTGTATGTTTCCAAATTTTGAAGTTTGGGTAAATCATTATAGGGGATATCACTTCCTTGAACAAACATAACCAAACTTGTTTTCATCTTAGAATTTCCATTTCACCTTAGAAAACCAAAAACGACAAAAAGGTAAGAAATAGGTTATCTTGCACATATAGTGCGCCGCACTTCATCAGCTTACGATTCCCGGATTGACAAATTAAATGCAGCAATTTAGGACACACTAAATTGACCAAACATTTTGGCGCCGTTGCCGGGGAAGTGTAACTAGGTAGCCAATTTCTTAAAAAAAACAAAATAACAAAAGAAGGGAAAACTTGATAACTTCTTGAAGTATGCTCTCCTCTTGCACCTAGTGTGATCTGGAGGATTAGAAAAGAGAATTATTGGTTTAGTAATTTCTTAAGTATGCTCTCTTCTTGCACCTAGTGTGATCTGGAAGAAAAGAAAGAGAATTATTATCCCTACCTTTAAAAAATAAAATAAAAAAATGACATGCATAGAGCAAGAGATTCTAGGGGAAGGTTTATAGCTAAAGCCAAAAGTTCGATTTTCACAACTCCATCTTCTTGAAGGCATAGACAAGATTCACCACCATCTACCCCTAGCCTTAAGATTCTTGGAATTCAAGGAACATTTGAATTAGAGGATTCTCCTATACCACCTACTAAATCTCATTTAGAAAAGGATCCTTTCTTTACTTCTACAGGAGAGTATCTTGTAATCAAAGAAGTAGAATCACCTGAAGAAGAAAAGGAAAAGACTCTTGCTCATCCTCCCTTGATAGAAGAACCAGAGGACTTTAAGGACTCTAAAGAAACTATCATGGCATAGGAAATAATAGATGGATTTGGAGGTAGAGGTAGAGGTAGAGGAGGAGGAAACAATGGAGACAACAATGGTGAAGGAAATAATGGAAGAAATAGGGAAGGAGACAACTTGTTTGGATTCCCTATAGTTGATGAGGAAACTCATACAACGATGAAAAACATCTCACCATCTGTCCTCCCCAACTTTTATGGATTGTGAAGTGAGGATCCTGAAACATTTATGTTTGAGTTTGAAGTCGTGTGCCGAACCTATGACTATATGGAAGACTCTCAAAAACTCAAACTGTTTCCTTCAACATTGAAGGGAGCTACTTTGAAATGGTTCATGGGATTAGCTACTCAATCTATTAGGACTTGGAATGATATGAAACAAACATTTTTGGATAGATACTTGGACTATTGTATGCCCACGAATCACAAGGATGAGGTATTCAAAATGATGCAAAAAGAAGACGAAAATTTGGAAGATTTACTTGAAAGATTTCAATACAACTTGAAAAGAGCAAAGATGAGCAACTTAGATGATGAAACCTTGAAAGCCCTCATATTAAAAGCCATTAGAGATTAATGGATAGATATTTTAAACATGATGGGGAAAGGAGACATTTCTCAACTTCCACTTCGTGACATAACGGAACTATGTGTCCATCTCTCAAGAGGAAAATCTAAAACAGGAAAAGGGCCTAGGGATCCTTCTCTTATTAGGGCTAACAAATCTGCAATTGGATCAGTAAGTAGGGCAGAGATTGGTAATATGCTTGATGAGTTCAAAACTGATATCTTAGGGAGCCTTAGTGAACAACTAGACACCCTTAAAATCCAAAACAATCAGAAAGCAGAAACAGATGCTTTAGCCATCTTTTGTCCAAAATGTAGGAAGAAACATGCTTTAAGGGAATGTCCCTTGGATGCAAAAGTTGTAGAAACATGTATGATTTGCTCAGAGAATCATGAGATCAAGGATTGTCCTTCAATTCCTGGACTCAAAGCTATTTTTCAAGAAGACCCAAATTCAGTAGAATCTCTCTATTTTGTTGCAAGAAGACCTTGGCAGGGACAACAAACTCAAGGGTTTAACAACCCTATGAATCTTCAAACCCCACCAAATTGGAATCCTTGGCAACAATCTTGGCCCCAACATCAAAATCCATATCAGCGATGGGTACAAGGGATGCAAAATCCTTATGGGAGATTTTCTCAATTTTATCAATATCCTCCATATTTTCAAAATCAACAAGCTCCACAACTTCCAAATGTAAATCCAAAACTTTCATTTCCATTTCCACAACAACAACCTTCTCAACAAAATCCAAATCCTCAACTCATGCTCCCATACCAACAAAAGACAAATCAACTTCCAGCTCAGCCATTGCCAAATCCTAACAATAAAAATCCTCAGAATACTTACATGATAGAAGGACAACAATTTCCTACCTATATGATTGTTCCTCTCGATGATGTACAACTCAGGTCTGGTAGAGTTTTAGAAAAACCTTCTATAGATGTCCAAGAGCAAGATACCTCTAAGGAGGACTCTCTTAAAGTCAATAAGGGTTCTGAGGAAGCATCTCTTCAAAACTCAAACATTCAAAAAGAGAAAGAAAATTTAACACCCACAACTCCTATAGTTGAGCAACCTGCATCTTCATCTACACCTCCTTTTCCTGAAAGACTACAAATTGACAAGGGGGTGGAAAAACAAATCTTGTTTCCTAACTATGATTTTCTAGATGAATTGAAGAATGTTTGTATCAAGATTCCCTTGCTACAAGCCATTCGAGAGATTCTTATTCTAGCAAAAACAATAAAGGAGTTGAGTTTCAAAAGACCAGGAAGGAAACTAAAAGACACAAGAAGAATCCACCTGGTAGGAAAAATTGTAGATATTATGATGGGAAAAATTACCATGCAGAAGTATGTAGATCCAGGAAGTCCAATTGTCAAGACACATATAAATGGGATATAAATTCCAAACACATTGATTGACTTAGGGGCTGCTATTAACATTATGAGTAGTTAGACTATGGACCAGTTAAAACTTCCTAACCTTCTTTTTACACCTACTTTACTGCAACTTGCAAATCAATCAATTATTAAACCAGATGGTGTATTAGAAGATATTTCAGTCTCCTTAGATTCTTGGGAATATCCAGTAGATTTTATGATTTTGACTCCCAAGAGTAATCTAGGAGGGCACCCACTTATCTTAGTTGTAGATATGGGGATATGTACATTTCTAATGGTAATTAGACAAAGAAATTCAATTTGTATCCTCCAGCAAAATCAATCACAGAAGTAGGAGACAATGAATGGGTCGATGATGAGGACACTATACAACCTGTCTTTACCATTTCTGAAATCAGTGAGGATAGTCAAATTCTGAACACATTAGAAAATTTTGAGACATCTTCAGAATATGACCCCACACAATTTCAGTTGGAATCCGACATAGAATATTTATCATCAAGACAAATGTCTCTTTACTCTATGGAAGAGTTTGGTAGTTCTACCATTGAGATTTTTCCAGGAAAAACATTGAATATCAATAAACATTTGGAAAAGTCACAACAAAAAGAACTAATCAAAATCTTGCAAAAACATTCTACTACATTTGCATGGGAGTATACTGACATGAAAGGTATTGATCCTAAGACTTGCATCCATCATATCTATATTGAGGAAAACAGTAGACCAATCAGACAACCTCAAAGAAGGATGAATCCAAATCTTAGGAGATAGTGAAAGAAGAGCTCCAAAAACTACTCAATGTAAACTTCATTTATCCAATTTCAGATAGCCGATGGGTTTCTCCTTTGGTTATAGTACCTAAAAAGAATGGTAAATGGAGGGTATGCATTGATTACAGGGAATTGAACAAAGCAACTTTGAAGGATCACTTTCCTTTGCCTTTTATCAATCAGGTATTAGATACATTAGCAGGTAAAAAATACTTTTCATTTTTGGATGGTTTTAGTGGCTATAATCAAATTCAGGTAGCACCTGAAGATCAAGATAAGACCACATTTACTTGTCCATGGGGAACTTTTGCCTACCGAGTGCTTCCTTTTGGGTTATGTAATGCACCAGCAACATTCCAAAGAGCAGTACTAGGAATTTTTCTGATCTAATCCATGATTGTGTAGAGGTTTATATGGATGATTTTACAGTTTATGGTAATTAATTTGAAGAGGCATTAGAAAATTTGGAAAAAGTTCTTATAAGATGTAAAGAAACAAACCTTTCATTAAGCCATGAAAAATGCTTTATGATGTTTACTGAAGGGATTGTTTTAGGACATCATATTTGAGGAGATGGGATTAAGGTTGATAGATCAAAAGTTGAAGTCATCTCCAAGTTGCCTATTCCAAATTGTCAAAGAGATGTTAGAAGTTTTCTAGGATTTACTGGTTACTATAGAAGATTTATAGAAAGCTTCACTAAAATAGCATCTCCACTCTTCAAGTTGCTTACAAAAGACTGTGAATTTAAATGGGATCCTGATTGTCAATCAGCTTTTGAAACTTTGAAAACAAGAATATCTGAAGCACCTATCTTGAGAGGACCAAATTGGAAACTCCATTTCCATATTTCTACAGATGCTTCAGATACAGCTCTAGGAGCTGTGTTGGGTCAAAAAGATTTAGTTCCTTATGCCATTTATTATACCAGTAAAAATTTGACTCCCACAGAGTTGAACTATACTGTGACTGAAAAAGAGTTTTTAGTTGTTGTTCATGCAATCAATAAGTTTAGACATTATATAACAAGCTATGAAACTTTTATTCATACTGACCATTCTGCAATTAGATATTTAATGAACAAACCTGTTACTAATGGCAGAGTGACAAGATGGCTCTTACTTTTACAAGAATTCAATATTATTGTGTTGGATAGACCAGGAAAACAAAATACAGTAGCTGATTTCTTGTCTAGGATTCAGAATACTAAAGAATATTCTCCTGTAGAGGATAAGTTTCCTGATGAATACTTGTTTGCGGTAACTATTAAGACTCCTTGGTATGCAGATATTGCTAACTATTTGGTTACAGGGAAACTACCTTCACATTTATTTCCAAGTGAAAAACGAAAAATTATTCAGGAGAGTTCAAAATATTCATGGATTTCTAACGAATTGTTTAAAACAGGGCCAGATCTTGTGATCAGAAGATGTGTCAGGGAAGATGAAATGCCCGATATTCTTAAGGCATGTCATGATGAACCATGCGGCGGACACTTTGCGGACAAAAGGACGGCCTATAAAATCCTTTCCTTGGGATATTATTGGCCTTCTCTCTTCAAAGATGCAAAACAATATGTCAAAAGGTGTGATAGCTGCCAAAGAGTAGGGAAACCTACCCTTTGAAATGAAATGCCATTGCAAACACAGGTACTCATTGAACCCTTTGAAAAATGGGCTTTAGATTTCATTGGACCTATTAATCCACCATCTAAGCAAAAGAAGTATATACTGGTTTGTACTGATTATGTTACTAAATGGGTAGAAGCCAAAGCATTAGCGTCTGCTACTGAAAATTCAGTTGTTAATTTTCTTTATGAGGATATTTTTACTCGCTTTGGTGTTCCAAGAGAAATTGTGACAGATCAGGGAAGCCAATTCACATCCAACCTGGTGGAGAAGCTGATGGAAGAATACAAAATCAAGCATAGAAGATCTACTCCTTACCATCCGCAAACAAATGGTCAAGTGGAGTCTACAAACAAAGTTCTTGAAAGTATCATCACCAAAATTTTTCATCTACATAGAAGAGATTGGGCGGAAAGGCTTCCTGAAGCCTTGTGGGCCTACAGAACTACATGGAGAAATACAACAGGACATTCTCCCTATGAACTTGTTTATGGGAAAGAAGTCTTGCTCCCCATTGAGTTCCAAGTCAAGACCTTCAAGATAGCAGTTCAGTTGGGGATGAATTTATCAGAAGCCCAAAAGCATAGAATGGAGCAATTAAATGAGCTAGATGAGATCAGACAAGAAGCAATTCTAAGAACTGATCTAGTTCAATATCAAAGAGCTAAATGGCATGACAAGTACATCAAAGAGAAGAAGTTTCAAGAAGGAGATTGGGCATTGTTATTTGATTCCAAGTTTAAAGATTTTCAAGGAAAATTTCGGACTTGCTCCCCATTGAGTTCCAAGTCAAGACCTTCAAGATAGCAGTTCAGTTGGGGATGGACTTATCAGAAGCCCAAAAGCATAGAATGGAGCAATTGAACGAGCTAGATGAGATCAGACAAGAGGCAATTCTAAGAACTGATCTAGTTCAATATCAAAGAGCTAAATGGCATGACAAGTACATCAAAGAGAAGAAGTTTCAAGAAGGAGATTGGGCATTGTTATTTGATTCCAAGTTTAAATATTTTCAAGGAAAATTTCGGACTCATTGGCTTGGGCCATATGAGATTGACAAGATCTTTAGCAATGGAGCGGTAAGAATCAAGACCATTGATGAGTTTCAAACTCCTCTTATTGTGAATGGCCACAGATTGAAAGTTTATCATAAGCCACTCTCAAAAGAGGATTTTTTCAAAATGTTTCAAGAAAATTTTGTAATCAGGCTGGTACAGAAGAATTCTTCTTCTCCACCAGCCTAGCTTTTGTTCTTTTCAGTTAAAAATAAATAAAAATTGTATAAGCCTGAAAACCAATCACTGATTGGCAGTCTTATACAAAAAATGTAGGGTGAAAATCAGGAACACCTGACACCCTATATTTTCCAAAAAAAAAAAAATCTCTCTTTCATTTCACAAGTTTTGTGACCACCCATTCCACTTCATTCCACTTCATTTCACTCCACTTCATTCCATTTCACTTCATTTTTCATTCCATTTTACCAATAAAATTATTTTTCATGACCATTTCCATTTAGTCATTTGTCATCCGTTCATTTCCATTCACCCAAATAATAGCTATGTCAGTTTCCGCAGCTGACATCTGTTTCCGCAGCTGACACCAGTTTCCGCAGCCAGAAGCAGATTCCGCAGCTACCACTCTGTTTTCAAAAGAATGTACAGCCAGATGTTATTTCCATAATCATGAAATAAAATGCAGGTATGAGGACCAAAAATGAAGACATGGAGCATTCACGATATCAGTGAGGAGCAACTAATTGAAGACGAAGGAAAAATGGCAAAGATTCCAAGGTATGAGTAAAAATTCATTTCAAATGGCATTTAAAACACATTTTTATATAGTTCTAAACCATAAGCTCCATCCATTATGTGCAATGATTATATTGACAAACTTCGTAACCCTTTCACGATCTCCATATGATCTTCTCGCATTCATTCTCAAACGGTCCCATAATTAAACCACCGATCTTCACTCATACTCCGATATTCCACCGGTGACAATGAGACGTAGTTGATTTGACTACGGCTTCTTTTAGCTGCATAAAATCCATAGCCGTTGTTTAAATGTGCTTACATTTATTTTGCAGCCACCAAATTTCAAATACTGCCAGATGTGTTATACTCTTCCTATTATTCTATTAATCTCACAGCCGTATCTCTGCCGTGCTCACGAAACCCTTTTCTGTTCTGCTTCTCTCCATTTCATTCTTTGTTACGCTACAGTCTGTATACCCATTCTCTGATATCTACCTACAGTCATCGTGCTCATTTCTGTTCATTCAACCATCCTACTTCCATTGAACCCTCCTCACACAGGCAAGTTTTTAAAGAGCAGAAAGAAAGATGGGTAAATTGTTGAGAGCGGAACCAGAAGGACCTAAATTCATTGAAGGATATCCGCAAGTCAGGGATATATTGAAGAAGGCAAAGTGGCTGCGGTTTATCCAAAATTTTAGAGGCTACCATAAAGAAGTGACAAAAGCTTTTGCAAGGTCGTTCAATGGCCTGGAAGTAGAGATTGGAGACCTTAAGTTCACGGTGAATAAGGCATCTATAGCATCTGCCATAGAACTTCTTCAAGAGGGTGAACGATGGTTTAAGAACAAAAGCATTAGTGATGAAGCTTGGAGAGTAATTCTACATAACCCAGGTATGGACATAACTATTTTTAAAAGAGGAATTCATGTTCATGCTTTGAAAGAGGAATGGGCTACTTTGCTGCTAGTTGTTCAAAAATTCATCACCTGTGAAGGCCGTTTTGGGTCCATGTATATGTACCATACCAGATTGGTGATGAATTTTCTAGATAATCAAACTCTCAATCTCCCATATTTTCTATTAAATAGTTTGAAGAAGATGTCTGTGACTGTTCAGAAACATTTAGGGGTTGTAGAACCACATCTATATGACCATGGTCTTGTAAAAAATTTGATTGAAAAAGAGTTAAAGGAGAAGGACACATGGGAACAATTTTTGATTAGAAATTTCTTTGAGGAACCACAAGAAATTCCTGAAGGTAGCACATCAAGAAGGAGTAGGAGAAAAAGAACAAATGATGAAACTCAAAGTACTCCTACTACTACAATTGAAAGAACTAGTAGGGAAGAGAGACTGTCAAAAAGGAAAAAGAAAGAAACCAAGGGTAAAAAGCCAATAACATCAAAAGAGAGAAAAAGTATTGAGGCTATACATCAAACCCCTTCTTCCGAAGAAGAAGATCATCAAGTGTTATCTGAGAGATTGGTTCATCTTCAAAAATAGTTATCTATAGCCAAGAAGAAAGAGAAAGGGAAACAAAAGCAAAAAGATAGTGGTCCACAGCGTGTGAGAAGAAGTTCCAGGCTTAAGGGGAAGTTGAGGAAAACGCAAACGAAGGGACCTCATTTTATCGATTTGGGAGAAGAAACATCTGAACAATCCCCAGCTGACCATAGTCCATCTCACTCTCAGTCATTTAGTGAACCTGGTTCATTTCATTCTCAGTCAGACATTGAACATAGTCCATCCCATTCTCAGCCAGATGTTGATGTGAACCCTTCTCAGCCAGATTTTGAAGACAACTCTCCTTCACGGCATTTTGGGGACAACCCAATAAAAATGACACCTAATATAGACCCCAAGCAGCAAGAAGTATATGATTATATAGAATCTTTAGAAAAAGCAGCTACAGGTCCCAGTACTTCGTCCATTCAGCCTCACACAGTACAAAATGATCTAGTCCAATCACTGAAACAAGAAGTCTTTGAGCTAGAGCTTTTAAATAAACACATTAAAAATGAAAATGAGGCATTGAAGGAACAAAGTAAATTGGACAAAATCATTCATGATAATACCATGCTACATCTGGGAATATGGCAGAAGAAGAACAAGAAATTGAAAAATAAATGCCAGAAGTTAAGCAGAGCACTAGTGAATATCAAATTTAGATGCTTAATGAAGAAGCCTAGGATGTTGGCAGCACCAAGGAAGAAGAGGAGAGGGCTGGATGTACTGGCTGAAGTGTCAAGGCATATGAACTGAAGAAGGATTATCAAAATTTTGGTTGCATGAGGACATGCAACACCTTCACAGTGGGGGTATGTTGAGTCTCAAATCTGCATTCTTCTTATACATCTTCCTAGACCTTTTTCATTCACCTGAGCCTTCCAAGTTGTCAATATCATTGTATATTAATTGCAAAAGAGCATCTAAAATGATTTTTAACTATATTTTGTGTCTGCTGTTTGATTTAGATTTTTTCTCATTTAGCTGCGGAATCTTGCCACTTTCCGCAGCTGCTGCAACTTTCCGCAGCCATTTTGTGAAAGTCTATGTTACAGGTGTCTTCAGGAAAAACGAGCCACATGGGCAAGTCAGAAATGATGTGGACATGGATCGTGTCCTATTGGCTCGAGCAAATTCACCTAAGGAGGCTGTGGTCAAAGGTGGCCAAATGGAAGTGAACCGTAGAGTCCCACGGTGACAGGACTCTGTTTCTCATCACGTGAGGATTTGCATGACCGTTTCTAACTTACGAGAGACACATCAACACCTGTACACGGCTCCATAAGCCGAATCCAACATCCACTCTTCATAGATTTACTCCTCAACGCGGCCATGATCCTAGATCTCTGGACGTAATGTTTTACGTGTTTTCTATCAGCATAAACTTTAGGGAATTAGTTATATTTCCTTTGTTATAAATAATGCGTTTGCATACGCATATTAGATTAGTCTCCATTAGCCTCCATATAGCTCTGTAATGTAATTACGTTGCCACTGTGCCGTAATATCATCTCTATGTTATGACTGCATTTTAATATATAAGAAGACTCTGTTTCCAAGCGTAATTTGTATTTGAAGGCTGTTGCCCGAGGCTGGTGCAGAGGGACCCTGCACACGCTGAGGTTTTGTGCATTATTGTATAGTTCTTGTTTTATTTCTTTAAGCTCATTGTGCCATAAGTCATTCATGTGTTTATACATTGCATCTTTCATGGTATTTATGCTTCATCTCTGTTTATAATCTTTCATGCTTTGCACTTTACTTCTGTCCATAATCTTTCATGTTTTATGTTAACTGATCAGTGTTCTTGTTTCAGATTTCAAATAGGAAGCCCGGGCATTTGCATATCTTTTGACTAATGACATGGAATCAATATTGTTCTGCTGCTAATTTACTTTTCTTAGTTTCTGTTTAATTTCAGTACTGCTTTGTTTATTTCAGTCTTGCTCATTTGCTTCAGTAGTCAGATTTAGATATATTAAATTTCTCATGTCATTTTCAGTTACCTCCGAAAGCCACAGCTGGATTGATGGTGAGGGATTGAAGTATGAATGTGTAGTTTGATATTAGTTTACTTTCTGCAAGTTAGATATATTAAATTGCTCATGTCATTTTCAATTACCTCCGAAAGCCACAGCTGGACTGATGGTGAGGGATTGAAGTATGAGTGTGTAGTTTGATATTAGTTTACTTTCTGCAAGTTAGATATATTAAATTGCTCATGTCATTTTCAGTTACCTCCGAAAGCCACAGCTGGACTGATGGTGAGGGATTGAAGTATGAGTGTGTAGTTTGATATTAGTTTGCTTTTTGCAAGTTAGATATATTAAATTTCTCATGTCGTTTTCAGTTACCTCCGAAAGCCACAGCTGGACTGATGGTGAGGGATTGAAGTATGAGTGTGTAGTTTGATATTAGTTTCTTTTTCTGCAAATTAGATATCAGATTGCTCAAGTTGTTTATGGTTACCTCCTAAAGCCATAGCTGGACTAATGGCGAGGGATCAGAATATAAATTGATGTAATTTGATTTAGATTTACTTTGTTTCAATTCTTGGATTTCTTTAAGCATAGTTTCTTTTGTGTTTAGACAGCAGCAAGGATAATTGGTTTTCATGCTCAATAGTTCACTGTTTTGATTTACTAGGTTAGCAGCACATTTTCATTTCCTTTCAAGTTTTGTCATTGTATGTTTCAAATTCCTTTTGAAGTTTCAAGTTGGTAAATCATTATAAAGGATATCATTGCCTTGAAAAATCATAACCATACTTGTTTTTATTTTAGAATTTCCATCTCACATTAGAAAACTAAAAACGACAAAAAGATAAGAAATAGGTTATCTTGCACATATAGTGTGCCACACTTCATCAGCTTACGAATCCTGGATTGATAAATTAATGTAGCAATTTAGGACACACTAAATTGACCAAACAATA